>PVKU01002311.1:0-45117 GCA_004027475.1 Anoura caudifer | reverse complement strand
TCAGCAAAATTAATGCCATATATATAATTTATATGTATTTTGTAAGTGGCCAATAGCACAGAAAGCATTAGGTTCAGCTGATTAAACTTAAAGGGTGTGTATATATGTATGTGTGTGTGTGTGTCTGGAAAAATTCCAGCCATTGTTAATATAATGAGAATGGTTTGCAAGATATAGATGAAACCTGGCAGCCAAGGAAAGTGGACTGGAGTGTGCATGCGTGAGCAATGACAACTTCACTATACTAGTCAGGGGGCAGTTGACACCACTGAGTGAGCATGTGTACTGTGTGGCCATCACATTCAAAATGTCTGAGCAAGCAGAGCAAATAAAACTGCATCAAATTTTGCTTTAAGCTTGAACATTCTTCTGCAGAAATGACTACAGCGATAGGCAACTGGTGATTGGTAGCTTCATCACCACAACCCGCCCACTCATGCATCACCTCTCATGCAGAGTTTTTTGGCAAAACACCCAGGTAACTCAGCCCCCTACAGCCCAGATCTGGTGCCATGCAACTTCTGGCTTTTCCCCAAACTAAAATCACCTTTGAAAGGGAAGAGATCCAACCATCGATGAGAGATTCAGGAAAATACAATAAGGCAGCTGATGGTGACTGGAAGAACTGTGTGAGGTTCCCAAGGTGTCTAATTTGAAGGGAACTGAGGTGTCATTGTCCTGGGTACAATGTTTCTTGTATCTTGTACCTTCTTCAATAAATGCCTTTATTTTTCATACTGCATGGCTGGATACTTTCTGGACAGGCCTCATATATCTGATACCTGTCAAGATGGCTACTATTGGGGTTGTGTTTTTAAATATTGATTTTTGTGGGGTTCTAACAAAGATTAAAGACTTGAGATGGAAAATGTACTCAAAAATAACAACCTGGAATAATAGATTGGTCTATATACATCACCTCTACTCCCTGAAGATCACATTTTCAGAAACAAGCTTTCAGCACTGAGTACTTCCCTAACCTACCATTTTAGGTGAAACCGAACGAAAGGACTTAATAATAGTTTAGGTGTTTTAGCACCTATTTCTTCTCAGATCCTACAAGGAATGGAGTAGACAGAGCACAAAGAAAAATGGTTTTGTCAATGACAATAATAGAGAATTTCAAGAGTTAGAGGAAACTCAGAATGTCAGAACTGGAATGAGTTGGTCCAAGCTGCTCTATGGTCAGAAATTCTCCTTCCAGTGCTCTTCCCTGCCTAAACCTTCGAGATTCTCTATTTTAACGTAGTAAGTCTCTACTTAAATATAAGATCTACTACGATACAGGCCACCCAAAAGCCTAAGGATTCCTCCTCTTCTTTGGTACAAGTCTAGTCTGTTCAAGACCCATCAGAAGGTACATAACACTCTCCAACTCCTAGAAAGATAGTTTTATCAGACCCAAAGATTACTCCTCTCTTTATGAGTCAAAGTCACATAAAAGCAAGACAATTTGATGAAAGTAAAACATGTGAAAAGATAATTTGTAATACATAGTGCCACATGTTACAATGTAACAGTGCTAGGGATTTATAACAAAATAACAAAGGCAGGAACTCTACCTAGGCTTGGTTAGAGACCTTGGCTACAGAATGCCTGATTGACAGGGATATTCCAAGGTCAATTGTATCACACTTAACTGAAAACCTACAATGTACTGTGCTCTCTGACACTACAGATAAACAAAAATAAGGTGTATTTCCCCACTCTTAAGGTATTCAAAGAGAACAATTTACCCGTATTTTGCCATTTATAATGCACCTTTCTTGCCCAAATTTTTGAGGGAAAAATAAGGGTGCACATTATACATGGGTAGTGCTAATTCCGAATCTATATATATTTTTAATTCTTTTACTTATGCTTATGTGTTAAAAGTGTAACTCTAGAAAGCAATATCCAATATCCAAAATAATACCTTGGAATATGATCATCAGTTTTGTTTCTAAATATAACTAAATGAATAATTGAATTAAAAAATTTAAACAAAAGATTTTTTTCCTGAAAGTTTGAGCCAAAATGTGGGTGCGCATTATACTTGGCAAAATACGGTACTATGTGTTTGGAACTGAAATAATGAGATTAGCCTTTCTAAAGCAGGTGAGGTCCTCCTGGGAAGCAGTAAAAGACTAAGTTTGTACATAAAATTATAAAACTAGTTTGAAGAACTAAGTCTCAATCTAATGAAAAATGCGGAATAACTCAATGAAGAGTGACCCAAGGTTCTCCAAGACAACTCTGTGAGGTAAAAAAACTAAAGTAAGAGATTCCAGTTAAAAGAACAAAAATAAAACTGTACAAGGTGATTTTTTAACTTTACAGTTTTTCATGCTAATGGTGTTCTACACAAAAAATGTAGGAACAATAACACATAATAGCTAAAAGCACCAGATTTGGAAGTGGCCCTCCTATGATCACCATTCAGCTTCACCACTTTCTAGCAATGTCGTTTTTGGAAAATTACTTAACAGCTCTGTGTCTCAGTCTCCACCTGGAAAAAACGGGTGCCTGTACAGCCAGGCGCAGCTTCTGCCAAACACAGGTGTTACTAATATCACCCGAATCAAAAACTTTATTCACAATATCAAATTCACATCTTTTAGGTACTTGCAGACTTCATAATCTGGCCCCAAACTTTCTGGTCTTAATCTTCATTGGACACCCTACCACTTCCACGAAGCATATAGATCTAGTGTCAGTTATGCAAACTCATAAGCATTTTCTACTTCGGTGCCTCATCCCACTTCCCTAGGAAATTAACTCTCCTTCCCTCCAATTCCATTGCACATCTGACTGCTCCTCGGTACAATTTACCACTATTTTCCCTATTTTTTTACTTGAACTTTTTAATGTCTCCCTCTCTCCTCTTTTCGCCAAGATTGTGAACTTCTATAGAGCAGGCATGTCATCTGCCTTCCCACCCTTCATCTCAGACTGCCTGTGCAGGCCTGGAAAAGCGTTACTGAATGAAACTGGATGTTTACAACTGTAATGGCCGCAGTTCCAGAAACTGCTTAATTTCGTTTAATGGATGTATTGCTTTCAGATCCTAAAAATCTTGGCATGAAATGTCTTTAAATGGCAGAACATCTCCGTCCCTTCAAGAAAAGTTCCACAGAGCACCCACACGCGTTGACAGGACAATCATTCTTAGCTTCAGAAGTTGTGTGCGCGCCTCGGAGCTCAGCTTCATGCCCGTCAGTACCGTACTTAGAAATAAGAAGCGCCACCCGGGCAGCAGCAAGGGCTGCGCTCTCCACCGCCCTCAACTTCCTGCGGGCCCGAAGGCTCCGGCCGCGAACGTCGTTCGCCGCCGCTCTAGATTCTCCAGCCCTCGCCGCCCCTCGTCCCGCCACAGCAACTCCCCCACCCGATAGAGGTTGCAGGTCCTTCCAGGCAGGCTGGCTCAGGCCTGAGCCTGAGCGGCCCTGCCCGAGGCCCCCAGGCTTCACCAGACCCTCCAGCCACCCGGGGCCCAGGCCGCGCCGCCGCCCCAAGAGGAGCTGGGGGACACGGTCAGCTCCGCGTGGCGCCGGGGGCGGAGCCGGGCCGGAGGGCCTGGGTAGAGGCCGGGGACCGGCGGCGGCCTCCGCCCACCCAGACGCGTACCCCACCGCCCCCAACCCCAACCCGCTTCGGGGCCCAGGTCCGCGCCGGCGGCCGGCGGGACTCAGCACTTACCAACCCGCCTGGGACAACGGCGCGCCGAGCACCTCGGCCATGGCAGCTGCTTAGGCCGGGGATGGTGGGGGGCTGGGGTGGGGGGGGCGGCTTCCTACTTTAGACCAAAAAAAAAAAGTAAGGAAGAAAGGAAGAAAAATAAAGAAAAGAAAGAAAAAGAAAAAAAAAAAAAAACTCCTCTGGTCGACACTACAACTGGGCATGCTCAGTGCGGCCGGTGCTTCCGCGTGCAGGTTCCGCACGCCGAGTTTTCCGAGCGGCCGAAGGGGCTGGCCTGGTGTGGGTCTGGGTGACTGCGGCGCGCCGAGGCGGTAATCAGCCAGGGACGGGATGAGGTAGGAGGCCGGTTGTTACCAAGGACTACGAGATTTTTGCCTCTCCGCCAAAGGCTGGTTGTTTCTTGTTCTGGGTCACTTTTCTGAGTTGCACACCTTGGAAACTAGTTGGGGAGGTTCTGTGTAGAGCACAGTAACATCCGCGATTCCTGCGCTAACACATAGACGGTCGGCTCAGAAAGCGGGGTAACGCTAGCATCGAGATGGACTCGAGGGAGCTCTCGCAGTTCCGCGCTTATAAGGCCATGTTTCATGCGGTAAGACTCAAAGGAAAGCTGTTCCCAAGCCCATTCTGCGTAGGAAAAAGTTTACTTTCTTATAACAACTCATTCCGTTCAGCCTGCTTTTCTGTCTGCCTGAACACAAAGAATACAGTCGACTTTTTTTTCTGTCCCCACAGGCAAATCAGATAGTCCAAGGCAGGCACCACAATGAAAGTGAATGGTCAACCCAAGAAAGCCAGCACTTAAGAAATGTGGAAAAATCGGGCAGTTGAGTCAGTGCTCGTTTTTTCTTGTCGCTATCCCAGTACAGCCCTCTGACGTTGACACAGGAACACCAGACCTGGCTCCCATCAACCATTTGCGGTAACCTTAGGCTCTTAGTGGGGCTGAAGCGCAAGGGCGGGTCCCCGAGTGGGCATGCGCCGCGGCGGCGTGGGGAGGCACGCTCTAGTGTGATTGGACAGCTGAGGCTCACGCCAGCCAATCAGGAAGCACGCGGCTCTGGGAGCCTCTCCCTAAAAATTTGCTCCTCCCACCACGGTCTTTCACCCGCGCCCACGAAAAAGACTCGGCTGTCACTGGTCTCGGCTGTCAAGTCCCAGAGTGACACTGTTAACTTAAATCCTACCACGGAAATGGTTTTATTTGAAGCCATCATCTTAAACAGATTTAAAGCGGACTGTGGAACTGGGCAGAGCCACTCCTGGAACTGGGAAAGATATAATTAACTGTTACAGAAGGAAAGGCGATAATTGTCCGAGATGGAGCTAAAATTACTTAATACAGATTTTTGTGATTTTAACTGGGATGTGCCATTCGGGCTTCCCAAAAGTCATAGTTCTAAAATCGCGATGTTTTCCAGACTTCTAATGCTATTATAATACGTCCCAAACACTTTTAGAAACAGGAGTAACTCCATCGTATTCCCTAAAATTTGCAGTTGAATACAATATATGTAAAAGGCTATATATATGCTACAGGTATATTTCAATTTATGGGTACCAGTCATAATATCCACAAGTCAGGAAATGATTTACTATTCTAAAGTAAATAGATAACTCAAAATTAAATTGCTAATAATTTTTATCAAATGTGGAATAGAATCTTCTCTTACCAATTTTTTACATTTTGAGATTAATGTAACATGTTAACTATGAAAATGACAGCTTGTTCTAATTATCAGAAATCTTCACTGATTAAATGTGAAGCCTTCATATATTTGTTCACATATGCAGTATGTGTATTCAACAAGTGTAATACAATAAGAAATTACCCCACAATATTAATTTCTTATTACCATTAAAATGCTCCAAAACACTAAATTCCCTTGCTTAATTTAAGATATCCTTTAAAGAATGAGTTGAGGGTTTCCACTGGAGAAATTTGCGACAATATGAGCATCAAAAAGAATAATTACAATAATTAATTGAATAATGAAAGCGCATGAGTATAGAGTGCCACTAAAATAGGAGGAAGAATGAAAAATTTTTCTTTCACAAGAATACTAGAGATTAAGTGTAGAACAACTAATAGAATTAGAAAAATCACTATTTTCCAAATCAATCACAAACAACTCGGGCAAAGTTCATCAGAGAATGCTGAAAGCCACTAAGTAAAAGATTGTAGAAATAAAGCATCTTCACTTGTTCTCAAGGTGTCAAACCATAACTTATAAAATAGAAAATGTACCATTACTTTAAAAAAGTCACTGCTTATAGTGACCAAAGTCAGAATTGCTAATAATGCGACAATCTGAATTATGTGCATTCCAATGTTATGCAATTAGAAATACGTGTCATCTAAGAACTATTCTTGCCAAAATTGTTTAACTTGATTTTAATCAGGATTCTAGCCTGTGGTTCCCACCAGCGGGTAGATCCCCACCTTGCTCCTCTACACTCCTCTACCCTCCTGGGCATCACAATGTCTGGAGACATTTTTGTTTGTCATAATTGGGGTGGGGGGGTGGAGAGGGTTGTTACTGCATCTAATGGGTAGAGGCTGGGGATGCTGCTAAACATCAGGAAATGCACAGGACAGCCTCTCCACAACAAAGAATTATTTGGCCCAAAATGTCACTCATGCCAAGATTAAGAAGCCCTGGTCTAGATATAAGCATGAATTTAAAGGATATATAGGGGACATTAGAACAAATTAAAGATGAGGAGATAAATCCAGTGTGATGGTATATTGTACAAGAAACTTGGTCTGGACTGTTCAGATGAGCCATTGTAATTTTTTTTTTAAGAAAAGTAGAATTCTTCCAGATTGAAGAGACCCAAGAGATATGACAACAAAATGCAATCCTTGATCTTAAAGTTACATGATATTGTCATTAATCTTGAAAATTTTATGCCAAAACATTTGCAACTGAAGAGTTGTGGTATCTGCAACTTATTTTCAAATGATTCAGAATGTGTCTGTGGATATGTACACCCATATAGGTAGATATATTTACATAAATAAATATACATGTATATACAGGGTAGGCAAAAGCAGGCTTAAAGTTGTATGAAAAATAATATAATAACTAATAAATAACACAAGAATAAACTTTGTTTCACATACACCTGTAAACCTACTTTAGCCCTACCCTGTATGTATATGTATGAAAGAGGGAAAGAAGGAAAATGTGGCACAATGTTAAAAGTGGGTGAATTTCATTGGAGGATCCAAGTGGTCATCATAGATATTTTTTCCCTACATTTGAAATTGTTCTGAATAAAAACTTAAGGGAAAATATATGGGTTACAATAATTTCTTTCACAGCAAAAAGTTTTTATTGGAATTACAAGGTCTGTCCAGAAAGTGTCCAGCCACATAATATAAAAATAGAGACATTTATTCAAGAAGATACAAGATACAAGAAACATTGTACAAAGAACAATGATGCCTCACTTCCCTTTAAATCAGACACTTTGGGACCTCACTCAGTTCTCCCAATCTCCATCAGCTGTCCGATCATATTTTCCTGAATCTCATTGACAATCTGAAATCTCTTCCCTGTCAAAGGTGATTTTAGTTTTGGGAAAAGCCAGAAGTTGCAGGGCACCAAATCTGGGCTGTAGGGGGGGCTGAGTTACCTGGATGTTTTGCCAACAAACTCTGCATGAAAGGTGGTGCACGAGTGGGTGGGTTGTGGTGATCAAGCTGCCAATCATCAGTTGCCCATAGTTGTGGCCTTTTGAATCATCCATATGGTTTGCACAGTGGAATGTTCAAGCTTACACAAAATTTCATGCAGATTCTTTGCTTCACACGCTCATTTTGAATGTGATGGTCACATAGCATGTGTGCTCACTCAACAATGTCTACCACCCCCATTGACTAGTACAGTGAAGTTGTCATTGTTCACATAGGCACATTCTAGTCCACTGGCCTTGGATGCCTGGTTACATCAGTGATGCACAAACCATTGTGATTATATTAACAATGGACTTTTTCCAGACAGAGCTCCTTTGTTCTGTATAGATAAGTTAGTGCCTTTGAAAAATGGTAACAGCAGACTAGATGAAAAAGTGGATCTCCATTTTTAATTAGATGAATTATTGATTTACACAAAATGTAAAGCTGAAAGTTGGGGGAACTACCAAAAATGACAAAAGAGCTTTAGGTACAAGAGGGCAAAGAGGCAGAGTTCAATTTATTTGTAGTCAATGGTATAAATTAACACAAGAGAGACTGAGAATCCATTCACCTCTTTTTTGCCCCTATCACTTCAGTGACAGAAAAGGTTCTCAGACTAAAGAAGGATAAAAGAATATGAGTAAGTAAGAATGGAAAACACAACAAAATATGACATTTTAAAAGTACTTAGTTTCTCTTGAGGCACAATAAATTGTTTTTTCTTTAGGCCATTTACATTCCAGAAAATACAAAATAACCTGCAAATGACTTAGATAAGCCAATACCAGGGAACCGAGAAGAACTGGAATCATCAGGAAATATGCTAGAAGCCTGAAACAGGCAAAAACATTTTCTGTTTTAAGAAAGGGAAAAGAGCCCTGGTTCATGTGGCTTAGTGTGTTGAGTACCAGCCTGTGAACCAAAAGGTTGACAGTTTAGTTCCTGATCAGGGCACACACCTGGGTTGTGGGTCAGGTTCCCCAATTGAGGGTGTGTGAAAGGCAACAGATTGATGTTTCACATATTGATGATTCTCTCCCTCTCTTTCTGCCTCCCTTCCCTTCCTTCTAAAAATAAAAATAAAATCTTTTAATAAAAAGAAAGGGAAAACAGTTTTTTCAACAAATGTTACTGGGACAACTGAATATCCACATACAAAAGAATAAAGTTGGAGTACTTCATCACATCATGCAAAATACTCAAAATTGATTATAGATGTAAATGTAAGAGTTAAAAATATAATACACCTGGATGGTGTATAAATGTATATAAGTAAATCATGACACTGGATTTGGCCATAGATATGACATTCAAGCACAATCAAAAAATTTAAACAATGAAAAGATCTACTGGACTATCAAAATTTAAAACTTTTGTGCATCAAAGGAGACCATTAAGGCAGTGAAAAGACAACTTACTAAATGGATGAAAATAGAGGTTGTTTTGAGAATACCTATCAAAAACTCTTACAACTCAATAATAAAAAAACAACTCAATAAATGGGTAAAGCATTTGAACACTATTTTTCCTAAAAAGATATACAGATAGCCAATAAGTATGAAAAAGGTGCTCAACTTCCCTAATCATTAGGAAAATGTAATCAAAAGCACAATGAGATATTTCATGCCCACTAGAATTGATATACTTAAAAAGATGGGCAATAACAAATGTTGGTGAGAATGTGGAGAAATGAGAACCTTCATAATAGCCAAAGAGGATATAAAGTACTTTGGAAATAGTTTGGTAGTTCTTCAAAAAGTTAAACATAAAGTTACCATAGGACTCAGTTCTAGTCCTAACTCTAATGCCCATGACAAATGGAAATGCATTCACATAAAAACACATGTTCAGAGCAGCATAATTCATATTTACCAAATAGTGAAAACAATCCAAATGTTCATCAACTGATAAATAGATAAGAGGAGTTCCACAAACAAGGCTGGAGAATTTACTCTTAACCCATTAGCCATGATTCTAGAATTTGTGATTCAGGAGATAAATATTTAATAAGAAGTAGAATTGAAATAGCTGTCTTCTAAAGGTTGTTTAACTCCTATAATTCTGATTCTAAATCATATCACCTGAGCCTCATTTCCTTTAAAAAACTCATAGTAAGCACAAGAAATGGGGTGCGGCCATTAGGATAGACTAGGTTATGTTATGACAATAAACGACCACAATATATTAGTGGCTTTTAATCAAAAGTGTTTTTCCTTCATGTCATATGTGCAGCAAGAACGTTGGAAACATGGAAGAAAGCCTGTGATCATAGTGGCCACCCTCACTCCATACCTTGACAGGGTACTGACCACCTCGAAGCTGGCTGATGGAGCAGTAGATCGAAAGGCGGCTCTGGACAATCTACTGACTAAGATATACTAGATATGTATGTGGAGTAATGGAATAAAAGCAGATTTTAGTAAGCTAAACTACTAAACTAATTAAGAAAAGGCAAAAATCCCAGTAGAAAAATGGGCAGAGTGTATGAATAGACTATGCAAAAATAAAATGTAAGTAGTTGATGAATATGTGAAATGTTTAACCACATGAATAGTCAAAAAAGCAATGAGGTATCAATAAAATTCCATTTTTACCTAACCCCAATGGCAAAAATTAATAAGCAATATCAAATGTTGGCAAAGATATGGAAAAGCTTATTTTTTTAATACACTTCATATATTAAAGTAAAGTCAATACAACTACTTTGGAGAGTATTTTGGCAATATCTAGAAATACTGAAAATGTACATACCTTATGATAGAACATTTTGAGTTTTAGATATTTATTCTAGAGAAAGATGTTCACTGAAACACTGTTTCTAATAGAAGAAAAAAGCAACTCCAATGTCTAATTAGAAATAGGAAGGAAATAACGTGGTATATTTATAAAATAGAATGTCCTATGCCAGTTTAAAGAAATACACTGAATCTCTCTATGTATCAGTTGAGTGCAACCCAACAATGAAATGCCACATTAAAGCACACACATACACACACTAAAATCCTTGAAACATCCAATGGCGCTCTCTACAGTGGTGAGAATGCTCTATATCTGCACCGTACACTGTACTAGCCATTAACCATATTTGGCAACCAACCACTTGGAATGTGGCTAGTGCAATGGAAGGACTGATTTTTTAATTTTTATTTTAGTTAATTTAAGTTTACATAACCACATTGGTTAGTGGCTACATACTTACTGGACAGCTCAGGTATATTTATGTCTGGATTGTAGAGGAGTACATATGTATGTAGAAGTATGAAAATAGATTTGAGGAATGCCCAACAAACTCGGAGTACTAGTTGAAGTGGGGAAGAAAGGTAATGGATCTGAGGGTAATTGCCAAAGAGGATTATTTGCTTTATCAGTAAAGTTTATTTCTTTAAAAAAATAAAAGCAATGATGGCAGTATATTAGTTATTGTTCATTGAGTGGTAAGAATATGGATGCTTTTCTATTATTATTTATACATTTTGTTACATTTCAAATACTTCAAAAAAGTATTTGAAGTATTCACTTCAAAAACAGTGAATAAGTTGTGTCACTGTTGTATTATATGACACTTAATAATAATGTACTTTTACTTTCTAGAGTGTATTGTTCTATTGTTAATATAATCAAAATATAACCAATATGAAAAAAACGAGAAAGAAAAAAACAAAGAGGACAGGAAGGCCAAAAAAGCGGACTACTCTAGTGATCTTTAGCAGTTTGAAAGACTCATGTAAAAGGAAACTTAGGCTCATTCTTGTCAGTCCCAGAGGGTAGTCCTGGGGACAAAAGAAGATTTTAATTCAATATAATAAAGAATTTTTTTAATTTCAATTATTTTTATTTTAATTGTTGTTCTTGTACAGTTTTCTGTCTTTTAACTACCATCCCAGCCCACCATCCCAGCCCTCCCCACCTCCCTCCCATTTCCACCCTCCCTAGTTTTTGTCCATGTGTCCTTTATACTTGTTGCTCCAAACGCTTCCCCTTTTCCCCCAAAATTCCCTCCCCTCTCCCCTCTAGTGACTATCAGCCTGTTCTCAATTTTGGTGTCTTTGGTTATATTATACTTGTTTGTTTGTTTGTTTTGTTGATTAGGTTCCTGTTAAAGGTGAGATCATATGGTATTTGTCTTTCACTGCCTGGCTTATTTCGCTTAGCATAATGCTCTCCAGTTCCATCCATGCTGTTGCAAAGGGTAGGAGCTCCTTCTTCTTTCAGCTGCATAGAATTCCATTGTGTAAATGTACCATAGTTTTTTGATGCATTCATTTACTGACAGGCACCTAGGTTGCTTCCAACACTTGGCTATTGTAAATTGTGCTGCTATGAACATTGGGGTGCATAGGTTCTTTTGAATTTGTGTTTCAGGGCTCTTAGGATATAATCCCAGCAGTGGAATTGCTGGGTCAACAGGTAGATCCATTTTTAGTTTTCTTAGAAAATTCCATACTGCTTTCCATAGTGGTTGTACCAGTCTGCAATCCTACCAGCAGTGCACTAGGGTCCCCTTTTCTCCACAACCTCTCCAACACTTGTTTGTTGCTTTGTTTATGATGGCTATTCTGACTGGTGTGAAGTGGTATCTCATTATGGTTTTAATTCGCATCTCTCTGATAGCTAGCAATATTGAACATCTTTTCATGTGTCTCTGGATCCTCTGTATGTCCTCCTTGGATAAATGTCTGTTCAAGTCCTTTGCCCATTTTTTAATTGGGTTGCTTGTCTTCTTAGAGTGGAGTCATGTAAGTTCTTTATACATTTTAGAGATTAAACCCTTGTCTGTGGTATCATTGGCAAATACGTTTTCCCATACAGTTGGTTCTCTTTTTATTTTAATACTGTTTTCTTTAGCCATGCGGAAGCTTTTAATTTTGATGAGATCCCATTTGTTTATTCTTTCCTTTATGTCCCTTGCTTTAGGGGCCATATCAGTAAAAATGGTACGACATGAAGTATCTGAGATTTTCCTGCCTATGTTCTCCTCTAGGACTTTAATGGTGTCACAGCTTATATTTAAATCTTTTATCTACCTTGAGTTTATTTTTGTGTATGGTGTAAGTTGGTGCTTGAGTTTCATTTTTTTTTCAGTATAATAAAGAATTTTAATCTAGAAGCAACCCAACAAGGTCACAAGTGCCTTAGAAAGAGTGAGTTCCCCAGCAGTGGAGGTATTCAAGCCTTTGTTGGATGATCAATTGCTGGGAACATTGTAGAAAGGTATCCAAGCGTTTAGAATGGTTCAGTGGTTTTCAAAGGATTTCCTAAAGATTCCTGGTGCCTTCATCCGTAGGGGTGGGCAAAGGGAAGGGTCAGCAATCTGGAGTCTAGGCCCCGAAGCCCACTCAAAGCAGAACAACACTTCTTTTATCTACTTTATTCTCTGCATTGTGATGAAAGATTGAATTTGAATAAAGGATTCAACAAATAAATAGTTTTAAAAACCATGAGACTAGATGAATAAACCAGCCTTTCATTCAACAAGGTTTCGTTGAGTCCACACTACGAGCCAATCATTGTGCCAGGCACTGCAGGTGAAATCAACGGTCGTGATCCCTGCCTTTGGAGTTTATGGTCTGTCTGAGGGTAAAAGCATTAAGTTGCTTATACACAGTTGATTGTAAGTGCTATGAAGATATCCAACCAAACCTCTGGGCTCTTATGAGTGACACTGTGAATCTATATTTTCATGTCAAAATGACTATTTTTTTTAACCCAGTGGTGTGATGGGGCCATAGCGTACCTGCTTATGAAAGCCAAACACATCTCCAAAACACAGCGTTCACATCATGTTGTTAGCGTGAAATTAGCCACGGTGTATGCATGCCACAGTAATTGGCAATTGCTACAAATCAGGTTTGTTCATTTTATTTTTTTCTGCAGAGCCAGTCATTAAACACTTAATAGTACACTCCTAGGTATACCTCCAAGAATGAGAGAATGTCAAGATTAGAAGACATGGCTTAGATAATGTGAGCAGATACACAAATTATCTGAGTTGGAGAACTGAGTTCTATAGAGATAGATGCTTTTAAAGTGAAAAGAGTCATGCTGCTTTCAGTTTGTATATTGTAAGAAAGTGACTTCTTTACCCAGATAAGGAAATGCCTAAATCATTTAAATCTGAGCCAGTACTACCTCAGAGAAGATGAAAATCACTCTCCCAGCTCTAAAACAATCGTTTGCTTCATAAAATGACAAACATTTAATTAACTTGAGTTTGTGCTATATATTTAATGTGTTCTTGAATGATATTGTTGTCTATTTATTTGAATACCATATTAACAAAAATTTATTTACTAAGTCCTAGGCATGGGGAAATAACAGTGAATAACAACAATGGGGTTCTCTGCTATGATAGAGATTTTATTCTCATCACTTAGGGAAGAAATCATATGTTTTATTTAGTAAGTTCAATATTAGGTGATCACTGTTAACATGAAAAAGGCCTCATTTTCAGGCCCTCCTTGCCAAAGCTAGCTGGACTCGATAAAGCATGACCGACTCTTGTTTTATGAGCTTCTATCCTCAGGACTAGGAAATTACTTGAAGCGCCCTCTCCTGGAACGTACGAGACAGGACATGCCAGGCTGCAATAGCAGCATCCTGCACTCACTGATAACACTGAAACAAGACCCACGGAAACATCCTGTTCTACAGCCGCCCCAAACACCTAATTAAAGCTCAAAGCCCCCACCCCTCAGGGCTCGTGTATCTCTCCACACCAGTCCTCTCTTCACTCTTGGAAAGTGAGTAAAAAGCTTTGCAGTTTCTTCTTTTCTGAATTCTTTCACAGCTCACATCACTGACCACCCTAAGATTTTGGTGGCCCCTACAGGGACCTTCTCTAATTCTCCCTCTCCCCCGCTGCCTGAGACTTGCGACTAGAGGGCAGTGGGCAGCAGAAGCTTGACCCAGGCTAACCCCTGAACCTTGTCTCTGTGAGGCTTGGAGAGAGGATTCTAATCCTTTTCTGTCTCTCTGGACTCTGCAGACAGCCCCCTCCTTACCCCTTACATGGCCAGCGATGGGTAAGTCTCTCTGAATCTCCGGAGAAAAACATTAGTTTTGTCCAAAGTGGTAGCTTCCCACCCCCCACCCCTGCCGCCATCTTGTTGTCATAAACCCCAGTACTGGGTCTATCACTTTCCCAGGGTTTTGGCTGCGAGGTACACCTCAGACCATTGTCCTGCTGGGTTTGGTCTGCTCTCGTGCTCAGGGATGCCTGGCTCTAAGACAGATTTTTGTGGCCAGTCTGCCCTCAGGTTTGAGGACGCTGGACTCTGGTGGCACATTTCCAGGTCAGTTGAGTTGGGGATGCTCTTCTTGAACCTTCCCCTCCCTCCATTTGTTCTCATCCCTGAGATATTCTTCCCTTTTACCACGGGCAATACTCAATCGACTCCACCCAAGAATTCCCCATTGGGATGTCTACATAAGAACTTCAGGCTCTGGGACTCACCAATCTCAAGCACAAGTGCTTGATTTTCTATTACAACATCGCCTGCCCCAATATACACTGGGCAACCAGGAGGTTTGGCCCATGGACAGATTTCTTAACTATAATACTATCCTCCAACTCAACCTTTACTGTCGTCAGGGTCTCAACCCCCTACTTAGGTTTAGTTCTCAAGAGGAGTCAAGAGTTTAACTTTCAGTGGGGCTTCCAGGAATTCCAGGCCTCTCTCCTAACTATGCCTTTTTGTTCAAATTTGCCTCACAAGTTTTTTTCCCCCTCCTCTCTGACCATTCTATTACATCTCTACCACCACCAGCCCCCCACCCCAAGACTGCAAAACACTCTAAATTTTCCTCCTGGAGACCTGGGAGCTGCTAAATCCTGGGGAAAATAGGGCAATTAATGCTACTCAGACTCACTGTGGGTTGTAAAAGCAGCAAGGTACCTGCCTCTCAATGCAAAGAAAACAGTGACATTTTTAAATTCAAGCCACTTTTCTACCTCTTTGCCTGTCTCTTTTAACACCCCCTCCATCTCTTACCCCTACTTTTCCCCCACAGACCTCTCCTCCTCTCCTCACTTCAGATTGCGGTTGTCCCGACCATTCCTGTTCCAACCAAGCCAGCCATTCCTTTCAGGAACCCTCTAAACCTGTGACCCTGTAACCTGTGACCCATGGACCCCCCAAAGGGGGTTTTGTAATGGGATCCAGAACTCAGGGTGTCCAGGAAATATTAAAAATACAGGATGTCCTCCCCCCTCCCCCCAAGTCTGAAGACATGGAGCAGGGCCATTGAGAGTTAGTTTGCGTATCAACAGTTTTACAAATAACCTCAAGGATGATCATTTAACAGATCTATAACTTTTGACTGGTTTCACAGATATGTTAAGTAGCTGTGGCCATGCTTTGAGCCAGGGAGACTAGAGTGACTTCAACCCATGATGTAACTGGGGGACAATTCCCCCCGTTTACAGTACCTGTGTGAGGGCTTGGAGATTGTTGGCTCCACACCACAGGGCCACACCTGCCCAGACTTACTATGGCAGCCCAGAAAAGCTGGAAAACTACGGGAATGCTGGCAGGTGTAGCCGATAGTGGGAGGAGTCAGAAATGGAGCTGCAGAGGATGATTGGTGCTGGAATTTAAGCCCAGGTGTGGCAGCCATGACAAGAAGAATCACGTGGCTTTGGGTCTCCCTTTGCCACGCAGCTTAGGAAGCCAGAAAGCAACACATAACAGTGATGCAGAACTCTCTCTTAGCAGTTTGGAAGAATGCAGGAGAATCACTGCAGGAAGGAAAGGGACGAAAGGACTTTTGCTGGTGGGCCATGAGAAGGTGCCATTTGGGTTCGAATTAAGAACTGGAGATCATGGTGATACAGCTGATGGTGCTGGGAACCTTGGGAGGCCTGCCAGCCTAGTGCAGATTACTGGGAAGAACTGGGAACTACCTCAGCCACAGACTTCTTTTTCTTCTGCTAAGATGCAGTACCCCTGACTGGGCAAAGGGGGGAAGGAAGGACTGTGTGTGGGGGTGTTTTAAGAGATTTAGGGATTTTAACAAAGACATTAAGTCATTACTCTAAGTCTGTGTAACTTTTGAATACATAGTTCCTTTCCTTTTCACCAATCTCTGGCCTTGAGAGCCATAATTTCCTGGCAGCAGGCAAGGTGAATCTAGTACAGGGGGACCCTGGGGAAAGGGGGGGTCCATTAGGTAAAAATATCTTGTCCCCCTCCATGTGTCCATTCTGTAACAACCCAACTTCCTCTCCATGAGGTTGCTGGATCAGAGGGCATTATTTGGGTTCAGGCTCCTTTTTCAATATCAGACTGTAGTTGGGTATAGAGCATGGGTTCCCTGAAAGTAAGGGACCCCCAAATCCCCAAATCCTGCAAAGACACAGAGGCAGCAAGGAATGCCCACAGAGTGAAGAGTACAGCATTTAAGGTACATTGTACAACAATAGCATATTAACAGCCTGTGCCTTCCTGAAGGGAGAAGATGTGGAAGCTTCCACAGGAAATTATACACATGACTGTGAGAACATGCTTGGCAGAGTAACTTGGCAGTGACACATGACATAGCTGTGGGGAGGGGAGAGCTCATACAGTACCTGTGTGAGCTGTGGGGGTCAGTGCTGACCCTGTATGCCTGTGCATGGCTGGGAACACTTGCCCTGACTAATGATGGCAGCCAAAAGAGGGTCAAAGACACTGAGGAGTTGAGGAAAATCATGCTTCTTAGAGTCACACTTCAAAAATCACTCTTCAAGAGTCACACTTCTTAGCAGTGGGCAATTGAACCCACTAGCTGTTCTAGAACACCATTGGCTGGTTTCTGTAACAAGATCTCTCCCAAGTTGAAGTCAGACTCAGCAGTTTAAGTCAGAACCTGTTTTCTTCTGGCCAGCAAATGTTATGGAGCAACATATATTCTTACCAACCAAATCTGCTCTGATTCACCTGGTAGGGTGAGACTTTCTTGAAACTAATGATGCCCAAATATCGTTTTCCAGAATGTATTTATAACTAAGTAAACTGGATACTGGACCAAATGGAAAAATAATGATTTTAAAGGACACTCCCAAGAGGAAACTAAGCTTAACACTGATTAATGTTTGCTAAATATCTTTTCTTCATTATTAACTTCCATGAGAGCCTCAGGGACAGCTTAACAAGGTACTTGCTCCACTCACAATGGCCCAAAACAGTTCAGAGACTTACAGGGAGGCTTCTAACTTTCTGCTTGCTATATGTCTGTCTCTCCATAGATGGGGATCCAGCCCACAGTTCAAGAGTCCCCATTTGGGGTACATACTCACCAATTGGGAGAAATTTGACCCTGAGTCCCTCAAGAAAAAGGCCAATCTTCTTTTATAACATTGCCTAGTCCTAATATAAAGTAGGCAATGGAAAGGCTTGGCTAGTCGATGACAACCTTAATTTGAATGCTATCTTGCAACAGGACCTGTTTTGCTGTTCCCATGGTAAATGGGCAGAGGTACCACGTGTTTAGGCCTTTATGGCTCTCGGAAATGACTGAACTATATGCTGTCAAGAAACTGAAGAAATATACCCAGATGGAAAAAAACATTTCAAATATGGATAAATGGATTTGTCAGTCCTTCACAAACATTCGAGTGGCTACCCAACTGTTGAGGTATTAAAAATAACTGTCTTTGTTTTATGAATAAAGTCTTTACAGGGCCAGAAGTGTGGTCCACTAAATCCTTTTACCTTTCCAAAATATCCTCTATTTATCTTTTTTAAAAAACCTTATGGGTAATTGGCTTTATGAAACCAAAGTCCTTCTAGGAGAAGCTTACTTTTCTTTCCCTACATTTTTGAAATGCAGATACCTGGTCTTCTTCAAGAACTCTTGTCTAGGCCATCTAAAATACAAATTTTGGGGAAATAATTCTTATGAAATGGGGAAAAATCTGAGCTATATTTGAGCAAATTAATTTAATTTATTTCAGCTATTCCTTTCTAAATTAGTAAATTTTGATAAGTTATTGAATGTCTAGGTATTTTGAAATTACATGAAATACTGAAACATTGATTGTTGGACAAGTCTTAAGTTCACCTGTTTTTGGCTTTTTATTACAAAGAGGCTGTGGAGTGGATTTGGAATTGTAGATAAATGCCTTGTGCTTTATTGGAGGTGTGTTTCTTGACAAGGAGAATGTGCTTGCCAATAGAAGAACCAATGTTTCTAAAGATCACAAACTGTGTTCATAAAAGTCAATCTAGGGAATGCCAGTTGCTTACCTTTTATCATTGGAAATTGAGGTTTCTAAAAGTTAAAAGTTCAAATTATGTTGGAAAGAAAATTGCATGGTTTTAGTAATAGAAGGCTTAAGGCATGAAGATGCAATTTTGAAGAACAAGGATTAAAAGTGAATTTTTCTAAAGATAGCTATTTCTAAATGGATAAAAAGTTTGTGGAAGTTACAAAAAGGCTTGTGAAAGTTTTAAATTTGTAAAGAAAATAACCTTGGTCAGGATCTAGTATCCCTTCCTCCACCTAATTTCTCTCTGGTGACATATTTTGACTCTGGTGGGACCTGGACTTGTTTTCATCACTATAACCCCTGGTCTTCTATCTGAAACATTTATCTTTTGTCACCAGGCTTCTGAGTTTTCGGGCGGCCAGAGCAGCCCCACCCAGGCTATTCCCTGCTGCTTGATTCCTTGGATTGAAGCCAAGACTTTCTGTACTTCCACCACTAATTCACTGTTTTTGAAGCTTTCCTTGAGAGTCTCAACAGGTGTTCTTGCTTGGTATTTAGGACTTTCTATCACCCTTCCCAGTCTTCTTAGAAGTTGCCAAAAGCAAATGACAAAAATCTTGTGCTTTCTCTACAAAAATTAGTAATTCAAATTATTTATGGTCTTTACGCAGTCTGTCTTCAGGTTTGTGCTCTATATGTAATATGTGTTTGTCTGCATATTGCATGTGGTATGTTTTCTGCCTCCAGATGGCATAACTAGGTAAATTATATTGGCCTAAAAAAATTAAATACTAATAAAAATTAAGCAGGATCCTGTGGTTTGGACAAATTATTTTATATCAAAACCAGTTTTAAATTTGATTAATGTTTTTTAAAAGTCATTACTATATATTTCAAAACATATATATTTGTTTTACAACAATGTTATGTCATAATCTTTTCACCAACTAGCCAAGGATGATGGTTCCCTGTGGGGACATCAAGCAGTGGTCCTCTGGGTATTTGTAACCGAAACATTGAGAATTTATGAATTGTTTCTGATGCTCAGTTCACACTTCCCATAAGTCCTATAAAATGTTTTAAAATCTTGCATACTGTTTGGTCTTTATATATATTGAGACTGTGTGTTAAATCTAAAAATATGAGCTTTATATTTTTCTTTTCTGTCATTTCCTAGTAATTATTACTTACCAAGAAATTGTTATGTTGGAAGGTTATATCTTACAAAGAAGAAAAGTTCTCTATCAATTGCATTATAATCAAATCTACAGCCATGTCGTTTTAAATTTTGTCACTTATAAATAGTCATTGTTTTACTCTAACACATTTGCAAATATATCTTTGGTAAGGTTCATGCAAAGAACTCTGACTTACTTTAAATTAGAGGTGTCTAAGGAGATCATGTCTTTGAAGTAAATGAAGATTTATGGAACCCTGAGGAATAACTGTATTCATGGAAATACAGGCAAATAATCAAGACAAACAAAAATTGATTGAAAACATTGCTAATTTTAAAACTTTTTTATTTTCCAGATATAAGGAAACATGTTTTTCTCCTTGAACAATTTGTAAGTTATACTTGCATAAGCAATATTGAAGCATTTGTATTTTTCTCCATGCCCAATTCCTCCAGAATTCAGCATCTCTTAACGAGTGAGTGTTCTTTTCATGTGTATATGTTTGGTTGCATAAATACAGTAAGAATCTATTCTGTTTATAGTAGCACCAGTTTCCAAATGTGGTTTTGTTATCCATGTCTTTGTCTGGAATGTCATGATCAAAAGAGTCATGCCTGGACTTTGGATGTTACCAGAAAGCCTCAAGAAGTTAAGATTGACTTGAAGCCAATAAGAGCCCCTTGGAGAAATGACCTGGTTCCTTGCTTAGTCACATGGTTCATGGTGGTCTTTCTAGGTGATGAACAAAGATTGCTTTCCTGAAAGATGTCAAGGAAAGAAACTCAGGACATTTTGGGGACCTGAAGAACTTAGAGAATCCACCCAAACCTATAGGTGTTGCAAGGAAAGCCATATGGTAACTGTGTGGGGTGGCTTCCGTGCCCTGAAGGGCTGACTAAAGCTCAGTCTGAAGGTTGCTTCTGAAATTCCAACAAAGCAGATTTGAAAGAACCTATATGATCAATTACTATTCTTGTGTTCATAAGAATCAGGCCAAACTGAAACTGGACTTAATGCATTCTCTTGAATAAAAATGAGTGTAATTTTAGGGAGAAAAGTTGTGTTTCGATGGAAATCACAATGTTCAATTGTCACCAATAAACTGAACTAAATCCTAATTTTTCTAGTTTTCTTCCAAGCTGATGTTTCATTTTTTCTTTCATCCTTTGACTTGGAATTATTGAGAGCTGCTGATCCAATGTCAGTCATACGGAATTTATCTACTCCGCCTATCCCTTTTTGGTATTTGAAGACCAAGATCCAGTCCTGGTTTTTCCTGGCTAACTCCCTTCCTAGGACCTATAGTAGCCTTTTCTATTCTCGATTTGGGGCCTTGTCTCCTCAAATATCTCACATCCTTCATTCAGTGGAGTGTTCAGGATCTGCAAGATTCCCTCCACAAACAGCCTCTGGCCACAACCCTCACCTTTTGGTCTGCCCAGTTCTACCCTCTCCCTTTTAATGACTCATACCCAGATCCACCGGCAGGGACAACTCTATGTCCACAGCCCACCTGAAGCAAGTCTAGAAGAAGAGAACATTGTCCCTACTCCTTGGAACCAGAACAGGGCCAGGTCGTTAAGAATAAATCCATCTCAAGAAACAGAGAGGTGAATAATAGGACAAAAGTCCCCTTTTCAGGCCCTCTTTGCCAGAGCTAGCTGGACCCCATAAAGCAAGACTGGCTCTTGTTTTATGAGCTTCTATCCTCAGGACTAGGAAATTACTCAAAACACCCTGAAGGTACAGAGGCTCCTGGAACTTATGAAACAGGACATGCTACACTGCAACAACCAGACCCTGCACCCAAACATAACATTAAAACAAGCTGCAGCCTGTAGAAGACCAACTGAAACATCCTGTTCTACAGCTGCCCAAGCACCCAATTAAAGCTCAGAACCCCTACCCCTCATGGCTGGTGTATCTCTCCACACCAAACCGCTCTTTCCTCTTAGAGAGTAAGTTAAAAACTTTACTCTTTGCACTTTCTTTTCTTTGTGAATTCTTTTACAGCCCACATCACCAACCACCCTAACAACTGTGGTTTTTGTCAACTGCTACAAAATATAACAGAATATGAGTATAATTGGACATAAATACTGCAAAATGAGTTACAAATAAAGAAAAAGACTGAGAAAACATATGCCTAAATTAGTGTTGCTTTTTTTATGTCCTTTAAATGAATGTGTTTCCCAAAATTAGTATGTATTACTCTTGTAAAAATATATACAGAACCAGTAAGAATATGACAGAGTAAATTTATGTGGCTTCTTTTATTCTATGAAATCTTGGAGTTTCACATATATGGACAATAATGTTGGTAGCTATATAAATTTGAAGATTCTTCTGCACTTGTTAAGGATTTTATTGTCTAATTACTGCAACTTTCTCATATGTATTTTATATTTTGGTTTATGTTATTCTCTGTTATTTGTCATAAATTATATTTATATTTTTGAAATACTGTTTCTTCAGTTTAATACTTTACTTGACCTAGGTATCCTGCATATCCTTTTCACTTAATCATTTCTTATAACTCAATGAGTACTTCAAATATCCTTTATATTTCACTGAAATCTATATTTGGAAATATAGATTTCCAAATCTATATTAAGTAGTTTTGATATACCACTGAAATGCAACTGATGTTGTCTTAGGGCTCTTTGTTTTCAACAACACCTAACTTAAGCAAAAAGAAATAGAATGTATAAAGATACAGAGGGTCATATAGGACCCACAAGCAGAAAAGTAATGGACCTTAAGAAGGAGGGGAAGCAATAGCTGAAAGCCACTGGACTCCCACGCAAAATTCTGTCTTGACATCTCTGCTGCTCCTTGCATATCTTTCTACTCTTTACTTCCCAATTTGCATGACAGTATGCAAAGTAAGGAAGCATTGCCTTACCTCCTGAGTTTACATATTATAGTTCCAGCCCTCGGAAAGACTCTCAGTCTTGACGCCTAAGGGAAATATCTGGCATGGCATGGGTAAGGAGCCCACCACAGGGTTCAGTCAACATGGTCAGAGGGTGGGGACACATTTTACACAGGCGATTAAAGGGGCATTTACTTGAGCAGACTTGTAAAAGGTATCTGTCACAGCTGTATTCCTTCTGAATACATACAAATTGAAATTTTATTCTGTAATATTTCAAATCACCTGAAGTCCCTATAATGTAAAAGAATGACAGTGGAACCCACTTAAAAGATGAATCATCAAAATTTAATGGGATACATTTCAATTTTCACATATTCACTTTTATTTAAATAAAAATCACTGACAATCACTTTCCAACAACCTAACATGTACAAGTTTCATAAGTATGCACAAGAGGAAATGGCCTGTTTTGCTTTCATATCACAAAATTAAACTGCATTCATTTTACTCATTTCCTTTAATTCACTTAAAGCACTAAATCTGACCATATTCCTTAGAGCAATTGAACTTAACTGTTGAGCTATTTAGGACAGAGGACATGTATTTTGTGTTCACATTGTGTTCTGACAGTGCACAGGATGATGTGTTTTTAAGGGAAGTGCAGAATGGTCCCCCCAAAATCTTTGTAGACTCTTGGTGTAATTTTTGTACTTAATAAAATTTGCTGAGACTACTTCTGATATTTCCTCACTTTCCTTAATATAGTCTAAATATATTAGAAATAATTTATTCTCTTCAACACTTGCTGCTACACCCAGCCTAACATGCAACCCCTCTTTGGACCTTCCTCAGAACTCAATCACTGCTATTTGTTTCTGTTCTTTGGTATTTAGCACTTTTCAGCTCAATGATAATACTTAACTAATTTGAATTAATTTTAGAACTAATGTTTCACAAGAAAGTACATGAAAGAAAATGTAAACATGCTTTATTATTCACCTTTTAAATACTGATGTTAACTCCTTTCTTTAGAGTAACCAGATAAGTAAAAAAAATTCAATATAAAAAGTATATTAGTTACATTTCTTTCACTATGTTAGCTACATTTCATTATAGAATATTTCTTTCTTTATTTCTCCTGAAGTATTAGAAACATTTATATATATACATAGTCTGTCCAGAAAACAGTCCAACCATCTTAATGTAATGAGAATGGTTTGCACAACATCAATGTAACCTGGCAGCCAAGGAGAGTGGACTGGAATGCACATGTGTGAACAATGATGACTTCACTGTACTAGTCAGTGGGGGCAGTAGACACTGTTGAGTGAGTGTGTGTACTGCATGGCTGTCACATTCAACATGACTGAGCAAGTAGAGCAATGTATCTGCATCAAACTTTGAATTAAGCTTGGACATTCCTCCATGGAAACTATCTGAATGATTCAGAAGGCCACAGCTATGGGCACCTGGTGACTAGCAACTTCATCACTACAACACACCCACCCATGCACTACATCTTGTTCAGAGATTTTTAGCAAAATATCAAATTACCCAGGTGACTCAGTTCCCCTATACCCCAAATTTGGCTCCCTGGGACTTCTGGCTTTACCCAAAGCTAAAATCACCCTTGAGCCCTGGCTCATGTAGCTCAGTGGATTGAGTGCGGGCTTGTGAACCAAAGGATCACGGTTCGATTCCCAGTCAGGGCACATGCCTGGGTTGCAGGCCAGTTCCCTGCAAGGGACACACGAGAGGCAACCATACATTAATATTTCTCTCCCTCTTACCCTCTCTCCTTCCCTTCCTCTCTAAAAATAAATAAATAAAATGTTTTAAAAAATAAAATAAAATAAAATCACCCTTGAAAGGGAAGAGATTTCAGACCATCAGTGAGATTCAGGAAAATATGATAGGACTGCTGATGGCAATTGGGAGAACTGTGTGAGGTCCCAAGGTACCTACTTTGAAGGGGACTAAGGCATCTTTGTTGTATGTACAATGTTTCTTGTATCTTGTACCTTCTTCAATCAATGTCTCCATTTTTCATAGTATATGGCTGGATACTTTCTGGACAGACCTCATATTTCCATGAACATAATCATCACAATAAAGTTTACTAAATGTGCTAAAGATTATCTTAAATAAAAATGAGGAAATGGTATTATAGTGGTAAAATTACTTTTTCAAGATAGCTGTGACATTGTGACAAAGCTGTGTCTTAAATCCAGGTCTATCTAACACTCAGACCACCCTCTTAACCAATATGCCAATTCCAGCATATGGTGCAAGTGGAGATGGAGATCATTTCTAGAGTTATACTGTTAATTTTATAGTATTTATATCATAAACATTTATATTATATTCATGGACATGGTATTAAATAACATTGACTTAATACATATTTATTGAATCATCACATAGTGAGAAAGTTATCCCTCTTTCCAAATCTCTTTCAGTTTTTCTAAAGGTCCCAAAGAGGAGGTTTCAATTTGGAGCAAGTATGTCAAACATCTCTCTAACACCTGCCAACCTCCATTTTTAACAAAACACAGCAGACTTGCCTTAAGGTCAAAATCTTATGTAGATAACAATATCTAACTATACTTTAATAACATTGCTTTGTTTTCTTTTTTATTGTTACTTCCTGTTTGTGCAAAAGTATTTTGCTTTTCCATTTATAGTAGTGAATAAGGGTTCCTATCTAAATATATATAAGATTTTTTAAAGTGGCTCTGTTAAAAAAAATGAAGCAAACAATAATACAGTAAGTATGTGAATTTGGCAAAATTGTGAGGGTGGCTTGTGAATGACTAAATTTAGGGAAAACTGCATTATGTTAAACATCTCCTTTCTGTAAAATCCTTAACCATAACTTGATGCCAGGGATCAATTATTTATTTTTCCTCCATACATTTCTGTCATTCTTGCTGTAGCACTGATCCAAGCAATCAATGCCTTTCATGTTATTTTCCCATTCGTATGGTAGACTTTTCTTTCTTTTTTTAAATCACTACTCACCAGCTGTAGGAGCAGTAGCTGACATTTTGCACATTGATGGGATGTCAATGGGCCAAAGAAGTTGAAATGGGCTTTCAGAGTTTGTTCTCACAGTCCCAATCCCTGCCTGGCTTTCCAGGGCTAAATTACTAGCCAGGGATTATTTTTAATAAGTTTTGCTATAAAGGACTTAGAAGTGGAATTTTCTAAGCCAAGGGCATATAAAGCTTGTTTGCATTCACTTTTATGCCCAAAATATCTCAATAATAAATAGAAGATTGGTTATTGTTTTTCAAAGCTTTGTTTTGGGGTGTTTTTTTTTTACCCCTCTGCTTATTCAGAACTATTCAACTAACATATGTGCTCTACTTCTGGAGAAAGGCCTTGAGACACAGATTAGCTCACACAGAAAATGTTGAGTGTGTGGGCTCTATCTAGTTAGTGCTATTTTTGGAAAATCTTGGCTCAAACTCTTGTGACCTAGGTTCTTAAAGTGTGCCTCATACCTTTCTTTGTATTAGCTCACTTAATCATAACAACAGACCTATTAGGGATAGTGTATGTGTGTGTGTATATATCCCTATTTTGTAGATGAAGACACTCAGGCCCAAATTTGCATAGTTGGTCATTGGCAGAGCCAGGGGGTGAGCCTACACTTCTGATAAGTTATCTATCTTCCACTACCTACTCAGTCCCACTCCACTTGCACACACCATTGCAACTGCATTTTTGTGATTTTTGTACACTAAAGCTGCCTTGGATTAGGGGTGGAAAAAGAAGTCTTGGAAGTGAGGAAAGAGAGGTTAGGATTCTCGGAACAGCAAAGAATAAAATATAAACAGGACAGGAGATTGAATAGGTTGTGGATTTCTAAATTTCAACAACAAAAACCCTATAACGATGTTTTCAAGTGGTTAGATGCTTCAGTGATGCTTTTTAAATGGTGATGAATAATTTTATAATGCTTCAGCATGACTCAGACTGAAGGGAAGAAAGGATGACAGTTCAGTTTTAGACATAAGTTATCCAAATACCCTTTAAAATTTTCAGTCAAATGAAAACATTGCTAATTCAATGTTAATTACAGATAGTTTATTAGTGTGATCCAAATTTTCACAGACCTTATCTGTCTATGGGTTCACATGAGGCTGCATTAATATTTATATGCCAATTTTACTGTCACTCTTCACAACACAACTATAGGACTTAATCATTATTTTAGTATCCCCCATCACGCCTCACCACATCCTACCTAATTAATCCCAGTTTTGCAAGGATTTCTCAGGAGCTGCATGACCCATGGGCAGTAATAGTCTTCAACAGTTTCTGTTCTGCTCTCTTGTTTCTATCCACTGACTCAAAACCCACTGGAGGAAAGTACTTGGATATTATAATTGCCCCATGACCTCTCTAAACATGCTGTTTCTCTGTCTAGGTGGTTGTTTATTAATAACCCAAACCTGCAACACCTCAGTATGCCAAACACTAGCGTGTTCCCTCCATTGTGTTCTGTCCATAAAACAGGGATTGCCCCTCTCCCAATCCTGGTTGTCCTTGGAGTCACCTGGAACCCAAAGCATGTCTGCTTACTCTGTGAGTCTCACGCATTCCTTCTGAAACAGCTTTTGCTTCAGCTCTCAGATTTCCTAAAGCTCAAATAAGAAAGTGTAGGAACCAGGGTTGGAGAACAGACACACTGTCCTCTCCTTTCTTTTGTCTTGCTAAACCTGCCCCATACTTCCAGCTCACGCAAGTACGTATCAGGGAGGTCACAGGCCAGCCTGCTTATCAGATACTCCTACACATTTTTAACTACAGCTGGGAAACATCCTTCCCCAATATTAGTTTCAATAATTCAGCTTTCTCATATGTAAAATGTTTTTAACACTGATGGATAGTTTTAAATACTTTAAGCCCTTTTTCTAATCAAGGAACAAACTCAGACACATTTTATGGAATATCATTATGGCAAATTACTATAGAATTGAGATTCACCAAATATGAGTTTAACTCCAGTTTAACTCCTGACACTAGAATAACCAGTTGAATGGCCCCACTCAGATTATTTACTTTCCTGAGACTCTGTTTTTTTCTTTAGAGTGTTAGGTCTCTGTGGGGTGGGGGGGTGCTCCACCCTCAGAGTTCCCCCCTACCCCCATCTGCCATGGATGAGAATCAGTCTACCAAGACATGATCTGCTTGGGGCGGAAAGGTGGCCAATCCCTCAAAGGAGAAGAGCCTTGAGTCTGTTCCTCAATGGACTTTTATTGGGTACAATTTGCACAGGAATACAGGTAAAGTTCATCAATCATTGTCAGGCAGTGATAATCAAACAATAGATAATGTACAAAGAACTATGAGGACTTATTCTGAGTCAGGCTCAGTTAGCTAAAGGGCCATAAAACTTTGGGAAACAAACACCCTTATAATTGTGGGCATTCTTAGTAAAGCAGGCTTCACAGGATTTTATGCATTCTTTCTTAGGCTTACTCACACTGGGGAACTGCCTGTTCCTGCCCAGGGCTGCACTGCCCAGGGCTGCACTGCCCTCTGGCATTGCTTCAGGTTTAAGTCAGGCAGGGGAAGTAAGGCAGCCAAAAGATTAGGAGACTTCTCACAGACAGAATGAGGACTCAGGCTATGTCAAAGCCGAGGGGCAAGGGTCCATCACCCCCTTTTTCTATAGCCCCCCAAGTCCTTCCTTGAGGGCCCCTTCACAACCATGCCTGTCTTAGGTTGTCCCTCCCTTGAGGATTCTTACCAGTCATTGGCTAATCAGTCATCTACCTGGTGCCAGTCAGGGTAAAGTAAAGGGGGAAGAGGTGGCACCTCGGCCAAAAAGATAAGTTTTGTCTCCTTAGTGGCTTATGGTCCCAAGGTCCTTTAACTCAGCTTTAGCTATGGGGGAGTTACAGCTTCTAAAACCAGGCAGGACTGTTCCCAGCAGATCTCCAAATAATTGCATTATAAAGTCACTTGGACTCTCCTAATTTCTGATTTCAAATGTAATTTTATTATTTCAAACTATTGGTGGGTTGGCAAGGTATTTTTAAAGTGGCTGCACCAATTTATACTATATCCCACATGCTCTTCTTACAGTATGACATTACATGCCTCCACTGGGGAGATATTCCTATCTTTGAATTTCTGTAACTGACCATTGAAATGTGGCAGAAGTAAGACTACTTGATTTCTCAAGCTAGGGATCACAAAAGGCACAACAGTTTCACTGTAATACATATCTTCTGTTTCCTTCTGTTTCCTCTCCTCCCCTCCCCTCCCCTCCCCCTCCTCTCCTCTTCTCTCCTCTTCTCTCCTCTTCTCTTCTCTTCTCTTCTCTTCTCTTCTCTTCTCTTCTCTCCTCTCCTCTCCTCTCCTCTCCTCTCCTCTCCTCTCCTCTTCTCTTCCCTTCCCTTCCCTTCCCTTCCCTTCCCTTCCCTTCCCTTCCCTTCTCTTCTCTTCTCCTCTCTTCTCTTCTCTCTCTTTCTCTCTCCCCTCATCTATCTTATGCTTGTCCTTGGACCCTAACCACCATGTTGTAAGGCAATTCAGGCCATACAGACAGGCCATGTGTAGATGTTCCAGCCAACAGCCTTAGTTAGGCTCCCAACCAATAACCACCTGCAGCTGCAAGACATGTGTGTGAATGAGCCTTCAGATGATTCCACTGACTCACAACCCACTGGAGGAAAGTACTTCCATCTTTGTCTCTTCCAGTGGAGCCCTCAGACATCATGGAGCAGAGAGCACTTGAGTCTGCAGTGCCCTATTTGATCTCTGGTTTCTGACCCACAGGAACCATGAGAGAGCATAAGTGATTATTATTATTTTAAGCATTAAGTTTTGGGGTAATATGTTTGGCATCCAAAGTAATGAGAACCTGGGCTTTGGGAAACTAACAGGTATGGATTGCTGATGTGCACAGCTGCCAGGCATGGTGCTAGGCACCTGACTTGCATTATTTCTGTTAGGCTGTTCTGTGACTCAGTATTTACTTTTACATGGCCTTAGTGGACATATCTGTGATTTGTTTTATGTTGAATTTTTGGTCAATAATGCAACTCCCAGAAGTAACATTGTTTCTTGGGGAAAATAATTAATACTGTAAGATGCCGCATTTCCTAGAACTATTCCTCAGAAATGCCCTATGCTGCATTACTTACTATAAGGTAATAAAAACCCATTTTAGGGTGGATGCTTTTGATGTTTACAGTTTTGAAAAATATTTTTAAATGATTAAAACTGAACTCTAAACTACTTTCCATCTCTACAGTTTAATTCTGTAAAATTATTAGTATATTTATTTTTCAAATGTTTTCTAAAAAGAATTTAAAAATATTTCATCTACTTCTCTCAAAATAACTAATATTCATTTTTCTCAACCTTTGTTGAAGGTATGTATAGTGCAAAAAGAGGTATTCACTCATAATATTTGAAAAATATGTTATACCAGACCCTAATTTTTTGCATGAATGTAGCTAGGGCTTACACCTAGTATTCGAAGAAGATACTTATTTCTCCAAGTCAGTCTATTATGCAAAAATAAAATTAGTAAATATAGTAATATAGTATAGATATAGTATAGATATGTATATGTTAATTTCATACATCCCTTATGATTGGTACTAATTAGTATCAGAATAAGTATTATTTGTTATAAACACTTTAAATACTTATTGCAAAAATATTATTAACATTGTTAATATTATTGAAATACTTTGGGCAGAAATTCAAGCCATACTGAGTTCAAAGCAGCAACTCAAATTGTTTTGTTTTATCAGTCATCAACAAATGGAACGGAGGAAGTGTTTTGTTGACAGATACTATTCAGAGGTATATTGGATCTTGAGCTAGAAACACTGGTTAATATTAAAGTCATAAATAATTCAATCCTTTGTAGTGTCACTGTATAACCTCAAAATAACCCTGTTCAATCTGAAGCCACTGGTAATGGCCCAAAGTTCGGCAAGGCCAAATCATACCCTGCCATATATAGTAACACTCTGTAATACAGATTTTCAACAAAGAAAATACAGTTAGCATAATAATGAGGCATTAGCTGAAATGCACACAGAGTTGTTGACCTGAGACAAAATACCTACAGCAAGAATGTGTTCTGAAGGATGCTGACAAAGTGATTAAAATAACTAGAGAAATAGACCTAGCTTAAAACTTAGCAAGTCGCAAGTCCTGTCTTAGTCACTTAACCTCTTAACTTATGCTCCCTGATCCTTCCAGGCTATTTTAATATTCAATGATTCAACAGAGTAAATCCAGAGCATTGCCATACTGAATTCCTGTGCTCCTGCCACAAGCACCTCTACTCCAATACCGAATGTTGCAGGATTTCCACAATGGCCTAATGTCTTTTCCTCCTTGGTGTCTCTTTACTTACTGTGCTCTTAGCCTCAAATGCCCCTCTTTTCTTTTGTGCCTGAGATTTTGCTTCTGTGAACCTTCACCTGATTTACTCAGACACAACGGCTGCCTCCTGCCTCTACGTTCACATGTCATTTTCTATATCCATTTTCTGTAGTTCTCACCATACCACAATGATATCATTTCCGTATTTATCCATCCATCTCTCCTTCACACTGTGGGTTGTTTAAAGGCAGGAACTGATGTTTCATCTTTTCACTACCCAGCATGGTCACAGAGCTTGGTGATCAGCAAAATGGACTTGGAAGGTAGACGCACAGGTTTGAGTTCTGGTTCCACCTCCTATTATCAGTGTAATGCTGGATTAGCTTCTGACCTGCTTTATCTTCTAAGGGACCTCCCTAACAGGATTGCTTGGAAACGTAAATGAGAAAAAATATACTACAGTACCTGTTACACAGCAAATACTCAATAAACATTGGTTACTGAATGTAATATTTGCCGTGATCTGATTAATTTGAAATGTTTATTCTAGGTGAGATCAGACTGAAATTAGTGTAGTAAAACTATTTGTTCTTTCTAGATTAAAAGCACTTCATGCACTTTATGGATGTTTTCCAACAAATCTTCATTGTGCCACAGGCAATAATGAAAAGAATCCATAGAGATATAATTTGATTCAATATTGCCACCTGCTCTAGGACGCACTCAAAAACCACAAAATGATCACTATTACCATAGTATTTTTCCACTTATACTTATGGAATTCCTGTTCCATAATTTTTCTCTATTAATATGGGAGTGTACTTAATTAATCTGCTAAAATTTAAATATTAAAAAGAATATATTATTACTATTGTAGACAAAATTAGCCCTTATTACTATACATAAAATATTCAAAATAAATCAACTATTTACTATATTTAGAAATAGTGATTACTGGTAAAGAAGTAGAAACCATGGAGGAATACTTTTCTATTGTTTTGTTCTTTTTGCCCTGGCATTATGCTTAGCCCTATACTAAATAATGTCGAAGTCAGTGTTCCAAAATATGCACCTACAGACTCGCATGAAACATAATCACACAGGAAAGGCCCCAGTCAGGAATGTGACCGGTTCAGTGTGCGGGAGGATAAGTTAACTTGATGTAGAATCTGATTATGCTCCTGTGACAGGGCCAGGAGACTGAAGCATTTTGTATTTTTCAGTATCAAACTCACACTGAGGATGAATTTAATCTGGAAAATTGACTGGATATAAATTTACCTTATTCATGACCCTGGACAGACGTAATAATGAGCTGCTACCTGCTTGAAGCTACAGCCCTGAACATAGGACAGTGGACGGATGGAGGAAGGGTACTTGCGGAGCAGAGCAGTCAGACGTCCTTCTCGGGGGCCCTGGAGAGTGATTCTGAAATAGAGCAAAATGAACCCTGCCTCTCCCATCGGGCCAACCTCTTTGTCCTATAAGGAATAAAGATACTTTCCTCCCCTCCCCATGAAAATGCAAAGTAACACTGACGACAGTTCCTACTACTAAAAACAGCACACAGAAGTAGGAGGTAAGAACTGAGCTGAATAATAATACTGTTCAATGTTTCCTTCCATTATCACTGCTCTTCATTTCTTCTTGTACTTAAGCTCTTTTCAGAAATGTCAAGCAAATAGCCAGTATGGTATTACTTTGAAATGCACACACTATCTACAAATAGAGGGGGGGGGTTCAATCCTTATTATATATAAACTGTAAGGCTTTTAAAATTCAAGGTTCATAGTAAAGCCTAAGTAAATCCATTCATTCTCAAATTTAGACCTTGCAGCAGACAATAGCTTAAAAATTGGTTAGACTGTCTTTAACAAAGTAAAATGAGATTTTCTACTAAGCATTAATAAGTGGAGTTAAATGTAATAGATAAAAATGTAAATAGATTAGTAATGCCTTAAATTTATATCACATTTGTTCATTAGGCCTTAAACTATTTATTAAGTATATTTTTTTGTTCTTGCTGCTGCATTGTATAGATATTCTTTTAATCCTCATTTTAGCAATGAAAAAGCTTTATATATAACATATTTTTACACGTATATTTATATACACATATTATATATTATATACAAATACACACACACACATACATACATACACCAGTATATGGGAAGTTAAGTAACTTTTTTCTGGTAATTTTCATGGTGAATGAGTTAAAAGGAGAATTCAGGGATTCTGCACAATTCAAGTCAGTAAATATATTACTTGCCACAAATTTTCAACCAATAGCTGTAGTTAAGACCCTCATTATACTATTGGCTAACTGAAAAGAGTAGACTTTTTTTTTAAACTGAATCTGTTGTACTTGTAGGTGTCATCAGGTAGTAATAACTTAGAGCTCTCTAGAGTAGTTACAGGACTGTGACTAGCCCGGGAGAGAATTACCTGTCTTAGAGAAGGAAATATATTCAGGGACATGCTGTCAAAAACTTCACAGGGGTAAAAATAATTTTCAAAGCTCTTCTTTTGTAGCAAAACTTCACCAAACGCTTTCTGCAATTCCTCTGATCCCACTGTCACCTAAACCCACTCCATTTTGCTCCTGTTATTCTATTAAAACTACTCTAATTACGGTGCTCACAGACCTTCATATTGCCAGGCACAGTGCTCAATCTTTCCTTCTCATTCTTTCTGGCATATCAGCGTTGACATTTAGCATATTGATTTACCAGCCTTGACAATGAACGTAGCTGAGCACTTCTTCCTCCTGATACACATGCTTCACTTGATTTTTCTCCTACAAGAAAGACAAAAACTTCGTGGAAATTGACCCATTGGAAAGATTTATTTAAATGTATCTATGCTCAGAGAGGCACTCTTTTGCCGACGTACTGTAATCCAAAATGTCTGAGGGCCCAGTGATCTGAAGATTTGCAATATTATAAAAATAAAATTCCTCTTCACCAAACTAGAGAAATGCAAACAAAGCAGGAGGTAGGAAACCTAGCATGAGATGAAATCGGCACATTAAAAGTCTGATGCTCAGGCTCCTACCCAGTATCTCCTGCTACAAATTCTCTACCTGTGAAAGGGATACATATTCTAATTACAAATATTCTGTGGGCTTGCAGCTTGGGAGCTAAAAGCTATTTAGTTATTGCTTCTTTACTTGCAGACCGTATGTTCACTGTGCTGTGAAACAAAGGACAAAATGAAGGCCTTGACACTGGGGTCTGGGCAAACAAAGAAGCAACTGAAGGTAGTTGCTAAGAAATACAAATCCCCTGCCCAGATTGTAAATTGAAAGACTCCAATTTAACAAGATAAACAGATTGGTGATTAACCCATGGACTTGTAGACTCAGCTAAATCCTTAAATTGCTTTGCCACTGATATTTCAAATTTAGTAAACAAAAATTTAGTAAACAAAAGTTGGTGATTGCTCAGCCCCTAAGTCCTAAGTAATTTCTAGATCTCCTTTCAAAGGTGTCCTGAAAAATGGTAAAACTGGCTGTAGGGAGGAGGACTTTGATTCATGGCATTTATTGATTTTTGCTGCATAACTACTCCTGCCATGGCCACTTCAGTTTGCAATGCATGCTACTGAATTCAGAGTTGGGAAGCGGTATACACAGTTTGGCTTTCACACCCCTGCCTTCTTTGCATCTACAGGAAATGTGCTGCTAAAGATGCACATCCGTCAGAGGGAGATTCCTCCTTGAGGTTCATCACCTGTGGAGGACACTAGACTAGGGAGGTCACTTCAGAGAGAGGACTACAGGTCACCAGTGTCAGCATAAGGATTTTCTTTTATTGTTTCTTATCTGCAGGATATAAAACATACTACTGAATCAGGGACCACTCAGTTGTTTCAAAGAAAAAATATTTTATCCTCTAATATCTTCTTTATCCTTTTTTTTTCTGCTCTATCCTCTTTTCTATATAAGTTCTAATATTTATTTATTTTTAGAGAGAGGGGAAGGGAGGAAGAAAAATAAGGAGAGAAACACCGATGTGAGAGAGAAACATCAACTGGTTTGCCTCTTACACATCCACAACCAGGGACATGGCTGGTAACCCAGGTATGTGCCCTGACCAGGAATAGAACCAGTGACTTTTTGATTTGCAGAATGATGCCCAACCCACTGAGCCACACCAGCCAGGGCTTGAGTTAGCCTATTTCAATCTAAAATTGCATTTTGAGTATATTAAAAGTGATTAGGTTTTGCATTTCTCTGTGGGTTCTCAGATCATGAGCATTATATCCAGACCTGTTCAAAAACATGCATCATCCAGGTATCTTAAATTTAGAGTTAGATGCAGTCACTGGACCAAACACTGAGGTGTCCCCCTTTGGGAAGGGCAGGAGTGCACATGGACGTTTGTGTCATTATGAGCCCAGCTGAGGCAGGTTTGGAAGCTTATGTATGTGAAGAAAGATGTGGATTGATGTTGAGTTACCGAAGAGTAGACTCCACTGATTTTCTGTAACAGTCCTTCTCCTTCCTTTGCTAACAGTATCGTATCTGGATTTCTTCTGGGTCCCCTTTCTCTCCCACTGTCATCCATGTTGTGAGGTACACTTTCACCTTTTGTTCCAGGAAGAAGTATGTGAACCAGGCCTGGCCAGTAACACTACCACTTTCTTCTAGAGAATAATTCAATCTAGACTGGGCATGTGACCCCAGTTAGTCCAGGAAGAATAAAATCTAGGACTTTTGCTGGAATTCCTGGCAAGAGGTATTTTCTCTTCTCTACTGGACTTTATAAGCCTAGAGAAGCAGAAACCACCTTTGGGGTCTTAAAATGAAGCCTCACAATGGATAGCATGGCTGAAAGAAGTAAATTAATCTACTTTAGCCTCCAGATCAAGCCAAACACGAAGAAATTAGGTTATATGAGCCATTAAATTCTTTAGCCAGTTTGGATTGGATTTTCTACCTCTTAAAACCATTTCAAGTACTACTCTTAGTTTATTTCAAACTAAAGAGAAAAAATTACACTGAATTATGGAAGTTTTGTCTTGTAATACTTAAGCTTCCTCAGATTCCATTAGCCACAATCTACTTTTTTAATTAAACGAAATGCTACCATTTAAAAAAAAAAAATCACATTTAGAAAAGATAGCATACTGATTACTTCGTTCCCTAACTGCTAACTTTTCAAAAACTCTAAAAAATTAATGCATAAAACAAATGCTTGCATATTTTGTGATTACTAAATTAAATTGAAAAATTGAGATTTCCACAGTAGCTGGTTCCTGTGACGCTGCCCCAGCCCTGTGACCTACGATAAAAACTGTGCTGCCCTCAAGGTCCCGTCACTGCTGTGTTCTGTTCAACTTTATTGACCCTCAGCTTGTCAGATTTCTTGTCTCTACAGAAATCAAGATGATAAATAGCTCATATAATTAAATAATTTACATTATCATAATAGGAGAAGGACATGCTTTAGTAAAATATCCCTTTCGCCGTGGCATATAGAAATATTTTGGAACAGGCTGACCTTTTGATGTCCTTCAAGTCAAAATTTTACTAGAAACTCCCACTTTGCCAAAGTACTGCAACAATCCTAATGACTTATTTTTAAGGCAGAAATTAAACTGTGTCTTGAGAAAGCATGGAGTGTTGATTATGACAAAGCCTTGCTTATATAAGGCAATTAAATATCATCTAATATAAATTGTAATCCATACATAAATTAATATCTGTTTTTACATTTAATTATTTATAACATAAAATAACAAATTTGATTTTTTATTGAACAAGGATGTTACACTTTATTTTTCTCAAATGACGTTATTTCTTTAACATTTCACATCTTCCCTCTCTTACATTCTTAAGGAAGGCTTTGTTCCCCCTGCTAAATGAGGGTCAGATAAATTCCCAGGTATTTGAATCAGAATTCAGTTGGTCTCCAAAAGGCTATAGTTTGAACAGAGATTAGTCACCAAATTCATATCTTAAGAAATATATGTAGGTACTGAATGAGATACAGAAATCCTGGGAATATTTGTCCTAAATTTGCTGTACTGGGGATAGACCAGTACTCGGAGCTCAGGAGGCACTCCTCAAAGAACAGATACAATTAAGTAAAATGCTCCATCTAGTCCTTTTCTTTGGGATGTAAGTGGACTTATTGTGACTATTTTGTAGAATTCTCAGAATGGTATGTTAATCACAATCAATTAAAACCACTGTCTCTTTCTATTCTGCTCTGGGATTCTACCCTGCAGGCATCTTCGGGATTTACAGGAGGAAACTGAACTGGGGGTACAGTTTGATTTATGTAATTTGGGCACTTCCCTACATAGCTGTTGTTACTGGCTGTCCCACTGTACAAGTGACTTCCAGAATCTGCTTTCACTTCACGGTGCAGACCCAGCCATCATCGTGATACAAGGACATCAACGGCAAATTGGTTAATGGGTGCTATCAAATCGTTCACTGCCTAAGGGATCTGGAAATGTCCTAAAATCCAATAGCTCATGTATAAAAGAAACTTGATAGAGGTTTTCCCAAACTTCACAATAATATTAAAATTGTATATGGACTTCATCAACAAGGAATTGTAAAGCTAAAATTTTTCTAAAATTTCAGTAACAATAAAGATGTTTTAATTAGATAAGTTTTTATTAACAGAGGAAAGGCTGAATTATCTTTCTATTCTTTGGATAACATTTATATTCTGAAATTACTGTCATGTGAAGGTGCAATTATCGAGTATGCAGCCAAAAGCTATCAGAAAAAGAGTGCCGCGGAGATGTATCAGGAGGTTCATCCATTAAAAGAATTCAGCTAATTTTTTAGATTTTGTGATCTTTGTGTGATTACAGGCTTTTGAGATTTGTAATTTCTTGTGATTTCTACCATTTTTCTAAACACTCATTTTCTTACTAAATTTTATATTCATAATTTTGTACTCTTTTCATTAAAAAAGATCTTCTCTCCAAACTGTACAAGCACAAGGACACAGAAACCTAGATCCACACATGCCTTCAAAATAACTATCAATACAATTCTATTTAAATACAAAGTAAAAAATTCTGTCTGTTCTCCAGGAGTTTTCAAATATCTGGACTATCTGCCAAATTTTTAAAAACCTCTGCCCAAAACAACTATGTCATCAGATAGTCATAACCAATGAATGACATTCCAAGAGCAAACACCTTAGAATCTGATTTACAGCCTCTGCCAATTACCCGGGCAATAAAATTTCATTTGTTTGAAGGTTCGGCCTCACAAAAATTTAAAAAGTTATAATGTACTCTAATTGTCATGGAAAATCATGTTCTGGCTTTTGGCCTCCTTATCATATGGTTCTTGTCATCTAAACATGGAACTTCTTCTTTTACATTTGTTTCAATATCTTTTGGCCAAGCACAAAACAGTCACTATCAATTACTCCTGCACATTCCTAAACTGAAATTATTTTAGATTAGTTATGCATTGGGGCTTGTATGTTGAAATGAAAAAGCAATGAATATCAATTTTATTATAAGCTTTGAAGTAAAGGGATGTTGCATAAAAAAAAACTTAACTAGTCTACAGGTGTTATTTACTTGTTTTATTTTGAAATGCTGCAGCATAGCAACTTTTAAACCACTGAAAAACCCAGCTGGTGATGTTCTGAAATACATTCCCCATCCGCAGTCAGGGAAGTCTCACTTGCCTGGGTGTTTGCACAGAATTCGCTAAGAAGAACATGTCTGCATTAGTTCTCCGCATGGCAGCAACTTCCTTTATAACATTATTGCACTTTCTTTGTTGTAGTGGATTCTCTCAGTTAACGATCCTGTTCCATAGCATGCTGGATATTTTCCCTTGTGGGTATCAAAATAGTGAGTCTAACAAATGGTCCTCAAAACCCTGAGGACAGTTCAAAAATCAAGTTTGCAGATTTAATGGGCCAAAAGCCTAAGGTTTTAAAGCCATGCATATACAAGTAATGTGATGTGAAGAACAGCCAGCAACTGACACTCGGCAACTTTAATAGCCTGAAGTGCTTCTAACTTCCTTGGAAAACCAGAGCTCTGCCCTAACCCCATTCATTCCAACTAGTTGAAGACTCAAGGGCAAAATGGAAATCTTAATATCAAGAGCAGAACATTTAGTGGAAATTGCAAAGATATAGTTTAGAAAATTCAAATGAGATGTATCACTCTCCCTTCTTAGGCCACTGGGCCAACTCCTTCATTTTCTTTCCCTCACTGTGACTACTATGTCAAGGTAGAGTCTGAGAATATTTTCTCTATGTGAACCTCACCCCACCCCAATTTAAACATTGTATTCCTTAGGGTACTTGGATATCTAAGAGCAAACAGGGGGCTGTTTGCCAGCGGAATCCTCACTGAGGATGCCTTAACTTTGAAAGGTATAGTGGATGGCAGGGTGAGGTCAGGAAGAGAAGACGTGCAAGCTCTTCTCCAGATATTTAAGAGCCGGCCCTCTTTTTCTCCACCAAGCTTCATAGGTGAAGTCTCAGGGGGGCTGTGGTCAATTGTTGGGTACCACCCTTCCTGTTTTCTGGAGGCTGTAACCGCCCCCCCTCCCATGGCTAAGGTTGAGTAAGAGACCTTGGGACCATAAGCCATTAAGGAGACAAGCTTATCTCCCTGGCAGAGGCACCACCTCTGCCCCCTCTTATTTCATCCTGCTTGGCCCCAGGCAGATAACTGGTTAGCCAATGACAGGTAAGATTCTTAGGTCAGACATGTCCCTTAAGGAAGGACTTGGGGGGCTATAAAAAAAGGGGGTGATGGACCCTCACCCCTAGGCTTTGACATAGCTTGAGTCCTCATTTTGTCTTCAAGGAGTGTCCTAATCTCTTGGCTGCCTTACTTCCCCTGCCTGACTTAAGCCTGTAACAATGCGAGAGGTGGGTGCTGCCCTGTGCTAGAAAGGGTGGGTTCCCTAGGGTGACCAGGCCTAAGAAAGAATGCATAAAATCCTGTGAATCCTGCTTTGCTAATACCCTCAACTTAAATGATAAGGGTCAAAGTATAGAATGAGTTTGTTTCCTCAAAGTTTTATGGCCCTTTAGCTATATGACCCTGACTCAGAATAAGCCCTCATAGTTCTTTGAATGTTATCTATTGTTTGATCATTACTACCTGACAATGATTGATGAACTTTACCTATATTCCTGTGCAAATTGAACAAAATAAAAGCCCATTGAGGAACAGACTCCTGGCCTTTCACCGTTGAGAGATTGGCCCCTTTCCTCCTCAAGAAGATCATGTCTTGGTAGACTTATTCTCATCCATAGCAGATGGGAGGGCAGGGCTCTGCATGTGGAGCCCTGCCACAGTCAATGGTTTAAGCTAATCAAAGAAGATCAAGGAGCAGACCCCAGCCTGCCTTTGGCATAATATGAAGGAATTCTCATTGATCTTATGTCCAACTACTGCACCAAGCAGGTGGCCAGATAAGGGCTTGCATATCACAGTGCCTATGAGTGTCAGGCATGCAGTTGCTAGATGAAAGGGCAGCATGCAGTGAATAGGACTCCAAATGATACCTGGAGCTGGACTGTGACCAAGAATCTGCTAAGCCACCTAGATGATCCTGCTATAGCCACCTGCATATGCCAAAGGATGGTAATTTCAAATGGGAGAATGAATTCCATGTGTAGCTTTAACTGATCTGACAAAGGGTGGAGGGGTTATTTGTCTTTGGGTAATTTAAAGGGAATGAGCTTTAAGGCAGAAGCCCACTATTCTTCCAAAATTGTATAGCTATTAAATAAAAGATTCCTTTCCTTTTTCACCAAACCTCTGTCTCTGGAATTTATGGGTGGTGGGCAGCAGAACCCCATGTGGCTGTTCTGTAACATACAGGCTAAGCTGCAAACCATAGAGAACTCAGAAAAGTAGAAGTACTGTAAAACACTTAGGTTGACAATACCTAATGTGGATATTTTGAGGATAAGTTTTTATGTAGGATAAATTATTCAATGCTCTGATTTTTAGAATAGGCAACATTAGCACCCAGAAAAAAAATAATATTAGATATGGAAGTAAGAATAAGAATTTTTATCTATAGAAAATCTGAAAGTGTAGCATTATTATATGAGTTACCACAATGTGACTTAACTCAAGAGAAAAACCTAAAAATTGTAGCACATATGTTTCATTTTAGAAATTTAAAGAAATAAGTACATTTATTAGGAGAAAAGTCATGGATTAATTTAAAAAATAAGCTGCAGATTCTCTCCAGATAATTTAAAAATGAGTTACCAGAAACTCAAAAAAAAGTATGGCATGAATTAAAAAGACCAGATTTCTGGAAGAAAAATGTTCTTTATGGTTAATTGCAATGTTTAAAATAATGCAATGTCAAAGACTCTATCACAGAAAAAATAGAGCATTTCTTTTTAAAATGTAAAGGCTACTCAAGGGGGAGATAAGCTGAAAATTATCACATAAAATTCACCTAAAATTATGTGAGGGAAAAATGTACAGGGCTAACCTTGATTTAATATCTGAGCAATGTATAGAAACACACACACACACGAGTACCAGTAAAACAAATCTGAATAAGCTAATGGATTGCTCAGTGTTAATGAGTTAACATCCCTGTGATATTGTACTATTGTTTTCAAGATGGTAGCATAGGAAAAATTGGGTGCAGGATAAATGGGATCTCTATATATTACTTCTTACAACTGTATGTGAATCTACAACTATCTCAAAATAAAACTGAAAATTTAAAATATCACTATGTTTTTAAGATATTGAAAGATAAGAATCTTGATAGATAGGCACTTATTAATAGCAGTATAAAACATGTGCAGAGAGAATAGACAGAGATTAAATGAGTTGTTTGCTGCAGTCCATAGTGCCCTTTGAGAGCTGGCACTCCATCAGATATTGGCAACTACACATTGTGGTTCATAGTCATTAAGTTATGCTAGTTCAGAATCTGTAACTTGTTGCTCTTAGCCACTGTAAGCCTGAGGGTAGGCATACTGCCTTATTACCTGGCACATAATAGACATTTAGCAAATGCTTATTTCTGTGTATATAAAAAAGAAAGGAGGAACTAGTCGGATGCCAGGGTAAATAAACACTGTCTTCAGGAGTGAGTATAACTTAGTAATTAAGTGAATAGGCACTGGACTTAGATTGCATAGGTTCAAATCCTGACTCTGTCTCCAACTAGGTGAGCATTTTACTCAAACTCACTAATCCTTAAATCCTCAAATGGAATGAGGATTTGAAATGAGGATGGGGACAAATAACACAGCCTACTTCACAGGTTTTTAGAAGCTCAAAAAAGTTAATTCAACAAGAGTACATTAACACAGCCTAGTCCACAATAAATACTCAACGAACATTTGTTGTTATATCCATAAGGAAGATCATTATGCTAACTCTGAGAATTACAGGCTAGTAAGTTTTCTTATATATTGGGTAAATCAGTTAAAAGTAGAATAACAGTAATTACTAGCAACAAAGATAAATAGAGCAATTGCAAGAAGATAATCCTTGGACATCTACTAGAGTTCTCTATAAATACACTTGTTATTAATTACTTAGTAAATGGCAGATGCCTTAGGAAGTACTTAACTTACCTCTAATAATAACCCTGTGAGATAGGTAATATTATGTCCAGTTTACACAGGAAGAAGACAAAACAAAGAGGTCAACTAGTTAGTCAATTAACAAAATTAATGACATCAACAACTTTGTAAACACTAAATCATTATCTTAGGATGAAAACTATTAACATTAAATTTGATTAAACAAATATTTATTGACCTAAGCCAGGTTCCACTCAAGGTCTGAGGCCCAAGTGAGTTGATCCAGGTCTACAGAGTAGAGCAAAGAGCAAGAGTAGAATGTAAATTAATGGATCTGCCATGGCGCCCTGAAGGATGAGAGAATATTTGTGGAGGCAGAGTATGGAGAGTGGCCACCATGCAATTCAATGCACAGTGGTGGAAACCTGTGAGTAAGCAGAAACCTGCATTTGCATCTGTGGGTAAGGACAGGGTTGTGAAGGTTTCCCCAAACAACTGGGATGACTGTGGTTATTTGCCCAATTTGTGATTTTATCTCTCAGTTATGACTCAATCATCTACAGAAGGCAAGTAGACTTTTCCCATTTAGATCTACAGTATAATAACTGTTTTGCACAATGACTGTATGTCAGTACAGCACTTAGTATTTGGGAAATAACAACTCTTGTTCCATCACATGGCTTCATGTCTCTTTATTCCTACCTTCCCCCCACTGTCACTTGGTTCTTGAGCCCAATGGATGGCAGGTGAAAAATTTTAAGAATCTATGTGACATATCTGTGTTTTAACTTTCTTTACTCTGTTTTTATGAATATAAGTAATAAATGTTTCAAACACTGTATTCTGCTTAAAACAATTTACTAGTAATCACTTAAATATGTCTTCTCTTAGAAGTTACTAATGGAGTGAGGGGAGTGTTGCTAAGTAGAATTATGATTCATCGGTAAAACAGAATTAGCATTTATAAGGTACAGACATAAGAGTTACATTTCATATAGACTGGCTAATACAATCATTTTTATTTCACTGTATTAACTTCTCTAACAAATCCATCTAACTTTAAAAAAAAATTTAAAAAGTTAGTGATCCTAACTCACTTAAAGCAGGTTAAATGGGTTATGATTAAATCAGTTAAGTGTATAATTTAGGATACAATTCAGAGAAATACTTGCATTCCCCACAGGACTGTTAAAACTTGTACTTATTTTGTTCAAATTAATCATCCTATTATTTTGATTTTATACTTCACTACACTTAAACACTTGACTTACAATATATTAAAGGGTGATACCCCCAAAATAAGAATTAGATATGCTTCTGCTATGATTAGTAAATCAAATTAAGTTAAATTAAAGATAATGGGAGAATTCTTACAAAGAGAGGATGAATCAAAAGTCTTAAGTACTTAGTGCATTCTGTGTTGTCATTTATAATGTATTTGTACCCTACAATGTGGGAGAACTTTGTCCAACAGAGCTCCCCCAGGCTGCTGCAGATGAGAACAAGTCTACCAAGACATGATCTGCTTGGGGAGGAAAGGTGGCCAGTCTCTCAAAGGAGAAGGACCTTGAGCCTGTTTCTCAATGAGCTTTTATTGGGCTTAGTTTGGGTAGGAATACAGGGCACATATGTAAAGCTCATCAATCATTGTCAGGCAGTAATGATCAAGGAATAGATAACATTCAAAGAATTATGAGGGCCTCTTCTGAGTCAGGGTCAGATAGATAGAGTGATGTCAAAGGGCCATAAAACTTTGGGAAACAAACACATTTTATGCTGGGATGCTTATCATTTAAGTTGAGGGTATTCTTAGCAAAGCAGGTTTCACGGGATTTTATGCATTCTTTCTTAGACCTGATTGCCCCTACCCATTCTGGTACAGGGCTGCACCACCCTCCAGCATTGTTTCAGACCTGAATCAGGGCCTAACTCCTAATTTTGCTCATTACCTTGGCTTCCAAATCAACAAGAATTATCAATATACCTCCAAGACATACTCTATGTCCACTCACTATCTCCATTATCACCCTAGTCCAAGACACCATCATCTCTTATCTAGAGCACTGCTGTACCTTCCCAGGTGGTCAATCCACTCTGTTCTCTCTGTCCAATCACTTCTTGCCACAGCATCATCTTGCTTCTTGTCATTCTGGTTTAGTTTAAGTTTCACCTCTTCAGAGTTTTCCATGACCTGTCATCATTGGCTCACCTACTTTTAATTTTTGGCATATTTATTCTCTCTCTCTCTCTCTCTTTCTCCCTCTCCTTAATTTATTTTCCCATAATTGGAACTTATGTTCTGTGTTATTTACCATGTACTCTTAGCAACTTTTAAAGGCTACAGACTATTTAGTGATTAATAGAAGGAATAATTTTACTCCCTGGATCTTCTCTGAATAATTTTAAATCCCCTTAAATCCCCTGCCAACCCATGCATCTCTATTTTTTTTAGGATGTTGGTCTTAATAATTTTTTAATTATATTTTATTGATTATGCTATTACATTTGTCGCATTTCCCCCCCTCCATTCCCCTCCACCCTGCACACCCCCCCACCCACATTCCCCCCTTTAGTTCATGCCCATGTGTCATAAGTTCTTTAGCTTCTACATTTCCCACACT
>PVKU01002310.1:0-234725 GCA_004027475.1 Anoura caudifer | reverse complement strand
TGCTTGTGGGGGGGCGTGGGCCAGCAGTCCCCCCAGAGATGGTCGTGGAGGGTCCCTGGGAAGGCCCGGGGGGCCTGGGGGCTTCCGAAGTGGAGCTGCTTGTGGGGGGGCGTGGGCCAGCAGTCCCCCCAGAGATGGTCGTGGAGGGTCCCTGGGAAGGCCCGGGGGGCCTGGGGGCTTCCGAAGTGGAGCTGCTTGTAGGCTGGGTTGTTCTTCCAGCCTCTGGGGGTGTGGGGGAGCCTGGGGGGCCTGGGGACCAGGGACACAGCTCGGGCTTGCCTCTGTCCCTGGCATGCCTGAGACAAGAAGCCCTCCCTGAGGGTCACCCAGGCCCCAGAGGCTCACCTGTGGGCATGGGCTGCAGCTCAGTGACTTTGATCTCCAGGACTGTAGCCGCCGTGCCTGATGTCACCGTGTTGGTGGCCTCCACCTGGGGCAGGATGGGGCTTGTCCCTCTTAAGTCCCTCTTTAAGCCCCACTCCTGGGGGATGCCGCCTGCCCCTCACCTCTGCATAGAAGATCCCGGCCTGCACCAGCTGGGTGGCCGTCAGCACCTCCTCCCCGTCCATTCGGAAGTTGGAGTTGTTGGTGACTCGGTATGTGATGGCTGAGTTGAGGTCCTACAAAGACAGCCCTAGTGGGCCCTGGGCCCAGGCTGCCCCTGTGACCTCCAACCCACCCCAGACGGGAGACCAGGTGGTACCTACTGGGAACTCAGGGTCCTGGGCCCAGATCCTCAGAGGCTGGGAGGGGGCAGCTGCATCCTTCACCACCACGCCCACACCAGAGTCCAGAGCCACGGTGCCACGATACAGGCTTTGAGGGAAGTTAGGCAGGCTCCCCGAGGCATCACGGGCCTCCACGGTGACCTGGGTCACCGAGTAGCGGGCATGGTCCTCCTGCTCACCCTGGTGGGAGGGAGGCAGCTGTGACCAGTGGGCCCTTGAAGGGAGAACCCTGCAGCCTGAGGCTTAGGAAGGGTCCTTGGAGACCTGGCCAGGGGACATACCTTGACCAGCAGAAGGAAGGTCTGGGGACTGGGAATGCTCTTGGTCATGGTGAGGTTGCCTGAGTCAGCGCCGATGGCAAAAGTGTCATCCTTGCTCCCCTGTTCTAGGAGGATGGCGGGAGGGTTTGGCCCTGACCCCTCCAGAGGCAGGAGGTTCAGGGTCCCAGCTGGCTCTGCCCGAGTGGCAGGTCCCCTGGGGTCACCTCGCCCATGGTGGGGGTGGCCTGGGGGTCCCCTGGGGCAGGAGCTGGGCTGGCCCCCACTCACTTATGAGGCTGTAGACAATTCGCTGGCTGATGCCCTGGTCCCCGTCCATGGCATAGATGGGCCCAGGCCGCAGGATGAGGGGCGACGGCTGTGGGGACCCAGAGAGGAGGGGTCTAAGGGCTGGCATGAGGCCCCAGCTCGGCCCCTCTCGGGTGGCCTGAGTGCCCAGCAGGCCTGCTGTCCAGCCGGGCTCCCCTCACGCTCCTTTGGACCCACTGGAATGAGTTGCTTTGTCCAAGGACATTGGACTATTCTGAACACTGAATGTCTCAGAAGGTGGCACTGCTGGGGACCAGGCAGCTCATGGGTAGGGGTCTGGACCCCTGGCCTCTGGCATGCGGGGTGTCGGTATGTCCCTCATGGAAGGGTGGGGACAGGCAGCCCCTGGGGTCCCACTGTCCCCCAGGGTCCTAGCCCACTGCAGCCACCCTCCTCACACGAATTCCAGGGGAGTCTGCTCCCCACTCAGGAGCACAGGGCTGGTGAGATTGGTCTGCAAAGCAGCACTCTCATTTCTTTATAAATCCCAGCTACACGTGGGCCCATGGCGCCCAGGTCCCACCCTCGGCACCTACCCTGAGCCTTCCCCAGGCCTGACCCCAGCTCTGGACTTGGCCCTGCCCAGGCCCCAGTACCAGTCTGTGGCCTGTGGGGACGGCTCCTCGGTACTGTGCTGGGAGGCAGAAGTGAGAGTCTTCATAGACACAAGGCAGAAACCAGGGTGGCCGCAGGTCGGCGGGTTGCACCTCCAGGACCAGGGTGGCTGTGGCCGTGTGGCTAGGCACTGCGTCCTCATCCTGAGTGTCCTGCAACCCCAGGGCCCTGACCATCAGCCTGGGAGCCGGGGCAGCTCCATCGGGGACTTGAGGGGCTCGGACTTGGCCTCGGGGGCCATGGCCTGCTCACCCGCACCAGCAACCGGAAGGTCACATTCCGATGCCTGTCGAAGTCCAGTGGCCGGTCCAGCCGCACAGCGGGGAGGTTCACACCCACCAAGGAGAATAAGTCACTGGCACCCTGGAGAGATGGGGCCAAGCTGAGACCTGGGAGGGTGGGGAGAGAATGGGGCACCCTGAGAGAGGGGTCAGGGTGGGGCAGGGGATGGGTTGCTGACCAGGGTCACTTCCTGGAGGGTGTAGAATAAGATGTCATCTTTGTCCAGGTCCTCTGCCTGCAGCTCTGTCTCAGGGATGACAGTGGTGTTCACTTTAGTGTCCTGGGGGATGGAGGAGAGTTGGTCTGGCCACACCCCTGACCCCATGGACCCATCCCCGGGGTCAGGCCCCCCAGCCCTTTGCACCCCGCACACTCACCTCGGACACCCTCTGGACCCTGACCTCAAAGGGGAACCTGGGTGGGTTGTCATTGACATCCAGCACGATGACAAGCACCTTCTGCTGGGTCACCTGCGGGAAAGGGGGACAGTCAGCCTCCCCCCCACGGTCCCCCCAGCACTGCTCTGGTGGCCCCGCTCAGTTGCAGGACAAAGCTGTCTGCCCCAGCAGTGTCACAGAGCAGCCTGTGAGACACTGGAGAGAAACAGCGCCTGCTGAGGGCCCACCCACCAAACCCCAGGCGAGGGTGGCGCTGAGCAAGCCCCTGTCTTCCCACGTGAATCTCAGGAAAAGAGGAGGAAAAGGGGGGCCTGGGTGGAGAGACTCAGGGAGACACCAGCCCAGAGCCCCACCCACACTGGTGGGTGCTGTGACAGAGTCTGTGACCCTGGGGCAGTGGGCACCGCCCAGGGTGCTGGGGCACCGAGAGCTCGCTTTTGCCAGGCGTGACCATGGGGACGTTCCAGGAGCGAAAGGTGTCCTCATCTTCGGAGACGCCCTGAGATGTGTGGGAGGGGCGTGGTGCTGTCCTCCTGGGGTGCCGTGGGCTCAGGAACCAGAGGGGCGTGGCTCAACCTCGGTTGGGGGGGTGGCACACTCTGCGTCTGCGGTCTCCCCCGTTTAAGACACCTCAGGGGCCAAGGTGTGTGGGGCGAGGGGCTGCACTGCGCCTGGGAACTGGGTACTCAGCGCCCTCTGAACGTGTGTTTGAATGTGGACAGCACAGGACACTCCCCCCACTGGGCTTTGACTCCCAGTGAGAAAGCAGCCTGGGAGTTCTGGGCAGACACTCAGCGAGGGCAAGGCCGAGGGCGCAGTTAGTGGAGCGGTTGGAGAGTTCCAGAAAGGAGATGCTGGTGACTGAGATCCTTGTGGGGGCATACATCCAGGCTCTAGCTTCAGGCAGAGCCAGTGGCCTTGCTGATGGAAGGAGGTGGGGACAGGGGACAGGGATGGTGCCTGTCTCAGGGCGGTCTGGCTGGAGGGCGTGTGGGTGTTGCCAGCACAGGGCTCACATGGGTGAGGCCACTTTGGAGGGACTCTGACAGCGCAGGGTGAAGGGCCCCCCAGGACGGCACGGGGCCAACTCACCAGAGTGTTCCCTCTTCTGCACTCCAGTTGTGCCTCCAGCACTGTGTTCTCCTGTGTGGGGGGACAAGCGTCACGGGTCCCCTGCCCAGCTGGCTGCAGCATCAGCTAGGCTCAAGGGTGAGGGGAGATGGAGGCTGAGGGAGGGGCAGGTGCTCACCCAGGGCCCTGGTATAAGTATCAAGTTCAGAGGGCATCGGGGTCCCAGGCAGCTTTGTCCTCCAAGGGCCCCGGTTCCCTCAGGTCTGCCCTTGACCAGGCCTTGGGGCCTGAGAGGGGTCAGTTGCTGCCTGGGTCCAGCACAGGTCCCATGGAGGGTCAGCCCCCTCCATCCCCAGGCCCCCCGAACCCCCCAGGCCTGTGGTCCGCACCTCATAGTCAGGAATCACGTTGAGAAACAGCTGGGTCCCCTGGATCCGGAATGCGAAGGGGGTGGACAAAGGCCCGAGGGTCACCTGCTGGCCCTCGGGGACAAAGACGTCCACCAGGGGACTGGGGGGCTTTGTGTTCTCCTCGACTTCGACGACATTCTGGCTCACAGAGCAGGCTGGAGAGTGGCGGGGGATGGGGGGACAGTCAGTGCCTCCCTGCCTCCTCCAGCGGCCTGACCCACCTGCCCCAGCCACGCACCCTGCGCCTGTGCCTCGGCAGCATCCGGGAGCAGCAGCAGCAGCAGCAGGGCCCCAGCCCCCAGCAGCAGGGCCCAAGCCCCCATCTCGGGGTGTCGGGAGGGTTGCAGCCCGCCTGGTGTCTGACTGCCTTCCGGGCCTCTGAGCAGCCAGCCTGCACTGTCTCTGCCTGCACGACCTTCGCCCCTGCCGGCACCACCCCACTTTATGACCCTTTACGTCGGACTGGCCTCCAGCAAGGGGGCTCCCGCGGGCCGAGGGCCAAGCACCCGGCCTGTGGTTAGAGGACAGGAGCCAGGTCACGTGCAAGGACCATGGGGCTCAACCCACAGGTACCAAGACCTGAGGCAGAAAGGAGCTCAGAGAACACTTGGCGCACCCTGGGCCTGGGTGTGGGCAGTGTGGTGAGGTCGCAGGGCCAAAGGAGGACAGGGGTTAGGGGCCCTTTGGGGCCAGGAAGAGGGGGCTGGGAGACCTGGCCTCTGGCTTCTGTGTGTCCTGCCGCCCCCACACCAGCCGCCCCTCTGCTCCTGGCAGTCATCTCAGGGTAACTCCGAAGGTAGTCCCTGGGGCTCAGACCCTGGGTTCTCCCCGGCCACCTGCTCTCCCCACACCCCCACCTCTGTCTGGAAGAACCGGCTGTTTGTGTCCTGGGGACTCGACCACCAGCCCCAGAAGTGAGCTGGCTCCCTCCAGGTGGAGGTGGCACATTCACAGCAATGACAGTGCTGCGGGAGACCCTGGGCTCCCAGGGGCTCTGGTGTGCGGCAGCGAGGTGATGCTGGCCCCCAACTGCCCTACCCTGGTTCAAGCCCAGCATCCAAGGAGAGGCCGCCCGGTGGGTCAGGGGGTGGGAGGGGCTAAGAACCATCCCCAAGCTCCTGTTATCCCTGTGCTGTGACCCCTGCATCCTCTAGCACCCCCTGGGGCATCCTCAGCATCCAGGCCTCAGCTGGTCAAGCTGCTGTCCAAGACCACACGGCCTGAATGGGAAGCCAGGGCTCCTGGGCTCCTGGACATCCCCTCCCCAGCTGTCGCCTCGTCCAGCCCATCTCTGGCCTGCTCACCTCCTGAGACTTACCCTCCCCTCAGAGCCCCTGGTTATCTGCTGAGTGGGTGACAAGGGATGTAGGTGGGGCCCTGGGGAGGCCAGTCAATGGGACAAGAGGTGGCCCTGATGCCAGAGATAAGGGATCAGGAAGGGGAGGCTCCCGCTGGCTTCCCGGGTTTAAAGGGCAGTTGGGCGTGGCCTTGGGTGGACACCGTGGACAGCCCCTCACCCTCTGCTTGCCCATCTGCCTCAGTGGTACCAGGACAACACACACAGGGTGCTCATCAGGCTGGGGTCTGAATTCTTCCTTTATTGGTGTCAAGGGCATCCCTGCCCCCCTCCCCACCCAGGCTCCCCTGGTCCATGGAGAGGGGCTACTGCATCCTCAGGGACTCCTGGGGGTCTCAGCAGGCAGGGCAGGGTCTGGAACCACGACCCCGGGCCTCAGTTGGGGAGGCAGCCAGGATGACCAGGACTGGTCTAGAGGGGGGGCCGGAGGCACCCTGCAGGTAGAGCCAGGTCAGGGGCTGGGGCCTGAAGACAGAGACCCGCCCACCTCCCTGAACCTGCCCAGTTTCAATCCCCAGGCCCCTGGGTCATCACCCGTCCAGTTCCTGGCCCTGGCCCAGGATGCCTCCCGCGGATCCCAGGGGCCCAGGGAAGGGTCTGGGGGCGGAGCTCCTGGGGGCGTGGCAGGGGCGGCTCACCAGGCCCGCAGGGCCGGCGTGTGGGACCACAGCAGGCAGACAGGGCCCTCGGGGGACTCGGACCAGGACGCGCGGTGCTCTGTGTCCTGCTCGCTGCCCCCCACCCCGAATCAGATTGAGTTCTGGAGTCCGGAGTGGAGATTGCCGAGGCGAGGGGCACCCGCACGCCGGACCGACCGCCCCGCTCTGTGCGCCCCCACCGCAGGCGCAGCCGCTGCGCTCACCTGCGCTTCCCCATCAGGCCCTGGAGCAGGCGCTGCAGCCGGACACTCTCCCGCAGGCGGCTGAGCTCGCTGGTGAACGTCCCGTCCGAGTGTCGCGGGGCCCTGCGGAGGGGGAGGCGGGGCGGCGGGCGCGTGAGGACCGGGCGGGGACGGGGGAGCACACGCGGGGCCGCGGGGGTGGACGGCTCACCTGCGGGGCGCGGGGCGCGCGGCGGAGCCCCGGAGCAGTGGCGTCAGCAGCAGCAGCAGCAGCAGGGCCTGGGGGGCCATGGTGGGCGCGCCGGGGGTGCTGAGTGCTGCTACCCGGGCTCAAGCCCCGCGCCGCCCTTATAGCGGCGCCTGGGGTGGGGGACGGGCTGGGGGCGTCAGCACCGCCCTGGCTCCGCGCAGTCCCAGCCGCGCCCCATCGATCCGCGGGAAAGTCAGGGCCGCCCCCCCATCTGTCGTCCCGCCGAGTTGGCGCCCCGGGGCGGCCTGGGGCAGGAGGGGGGTGCGGGAACCGCCTGTGCAAGGCCTCGGAGTCTCGGAGGTGGGCTTGGGGCGGGGGGTCCCGGCGGGACCACAGGTGGGGTGGCCCGAGGCCGGCGGGTGGTGTCAGGGGGCGATCTGCGGTGGAAACGCCCAAAGACGGGGTGGAAACGGGGGCAGCCGGGTCCCTGGGACGAAGCTGGTAAATGAAGTGGTGAACCAGCAGTCGTTCCACTGCGCGGACGTTTTGAGTACAATCAGTGGACTCCTTTCAGAGCCGCTTTAGGCGGAAATTTGGGCTGAAAGATCGAGCCCCGCCGGCGCCGCGCTCCTCCCCGCGGATGGACCCGAATCGACACTCGGTTACTGAGCCCGCAGCTGGCACCAGGGTCCCGCTGGCTGTTGTCTGTTCTGCGGGTTTGGGCACCTGTGACACAGCACGTGTCCACCAATACCGTCTCACTCGGAGCAGTCCCGCTGCCCGGGACCCTCTGGGCTCCACCCTCTCACCCCTGCCCTCCCCACCTGAGCAACCACAGAGCTTTTTACTGTTTCCATAGTTTTGCCTTTTCCAGAGCGCCGTGGAGGTGGCATCGGACCCTCTGCAGCCTTTTCAGGTTGGCTCCTCACTCAGGAATTTCATGCACTGATGTTTCCTCCACACTTTTCATGACCTGGTAGCTCATTTCTTTTCAGCCCTGAATTCGTAGTTCACTGTCTGGGTGGACCACAGAACCACCCTTCCCAGTTTTGCGGTTAGGAAGAAGCTGCCATGAACACCATGTGCAGGTTTTTGTGGAGGCGTGGACATCGGTGTTCAGTCCCTCTGGGTCAGTGCCAAGGGGCATGATGGCTGGGTGCCATGGCGGGAGCGCGTTGGGTCCTGTGAGAACCCTCCAAGCCGTCTCCCTCTGAGGCTGCCCCGTCTGCATTCCCAGCCGCAGTGGGTGAGCTTCCCGCCGCTCCAGGTCCCCCAACGCCTGCCGGCCACCACGCTCTGGACACGAGTCACTCCGGAGGGTGTGCCATGGAGCCTCCCTGCCGAGTTCCTTACACGTGTTTTGAAACAGCTGCTAGGACTTGTTCTTGCACAAACTTGGCAGATTAAATTCTAAACTTTTACATCGTTGACCGATTCGACACATTCATGAGAACGTTCCTGGTACTAACGTCACTGGTTGACCTTCCATAGTGGAAGGTCCCCAAGGGCCCCAGACCCCCAAGGGCCCCTGTTGATCAGGAACACTGAGTTCCTGAACCCCGGTGAGGAATAGCCCAGCTTGGGGGGGGGCGTGCAGGGCTCTGCAGGGCTTGGGGCTGAGGCTAAACTCCTTCGGAGGGGCCTTCCAGAGCGGGGGCCTGGTGGGCACGGCTGTGGGCTCAGGGAGACACATCTGAACACTAACATGGCGGCACATCCATATTTCTAATGTGTCTGCCTCTTGCTTAAGACAACGTGACACGTGGAGGAGCCGCCAGTGCCCTGGCTCCCGAGCCACAGTCTCATGTGTCCTGGACAAAGACCTGGGCTCATGGTGCTCGTGACGCTGGAGGGATTTTGGCTCGCCTTTCCCCAGGTTGTTCTGGTTGTGTGGGTTCCTTCCCATTTCAGACGGATTGTGGGATTGGCCGTTGCATTGAAGGGAAAAGCCATTAGGATTTTGACAGTGAGTGTCCAACATCGGAGCCGTGTGGCAAGGAAAAGTAGTCAGCCCGTGGGTCCGTGGGTCCGTGGACACTGGGCCCCATGGCCAGGTCTTCGTCACGCTCTCCCAGCAGCGCTGTGTGGTTTTCAGGGCACAAGTCTTTCACTTTCTTGGTTAAACGTATCCCTGTTATTTTATTCTTTTTGATGCAATGAATGATTTTTTTTCCCAAAAAAAATCTTTCAAAGATTTTGTTTATTTATTTTTAGAGAGGGAAAGGGAGGGAGGAAGAGAGGGAGAGAAACATCAATGTGTGGTGGCCTCCCGCGCACCCCCTACTGGGAACCTGGCGAAAAACCTAGGCATGTGCCCTGACTGGGAATCAAACCAGCGATCCTTTGGTTTGCAGGCCGGCACTCAATCCACTGAGCCATACCAGTCAGGGCTGAATGATTTTCTTAACTTGATTTTTTGATTGTTAATTGCTAAGGTACAGAAGTGTAACTAACTTTTATATGTTCACTGATATTCTGCAACTTTGCTGAATTTGTTTATTAGCTCTGACAGGTCTTGTGGCTTTTCAAACTTCCTATATATGAGAACACCTGCAAGCAGAAACAGCTTCACTTTCTCCTTTCCAACTGTGGATGCCTTTTCTTTCTTTCCTGCCTCCTGCTGGGGTGAGAACTTTCAGGGCCATGCTGACTAAAGTGCTGAGAATGTGCTGCCTCATCTGCCCCTGACCTTGGAGGGAAGCACCCGTCTCATCCCCGCATGATGTCGGCCATGTGTTACATCATCCCTGTGTTCTCCACACATGACCTTTATTACATTGAGGGAGTCGCTTTCTAGTCTTCGCTTATTGAGGTTTATCATGAAAGTGTTGGATTTTGTCAAATGCTTTTTCTGCTCCCATGGAGACAGTGCAATGGGCTTCCCTTCCGCTCTGTTCAGGTCCTGCACAACACTGGCCGGGTTTGTTGGTGGGGTCAGCCCCCTGCCCATCTCCCTTGGTCCTGGTGCCCACCCTTTAACAAAGGCTGCGGGGTGCGGCTGGCTCGGGTTTGTTGAGGGGTTTCATGTCTGGATTCCTCAGGAATTTAGTCTGGAGTTCTCTCTCGTGATGTCATTGCTGTTGAGTTTGTTGTTTAATCCTCAACTGAGGACAATGTTTATTGATTTTATTTTATTTTTATCTTTTTAAATATTTTTATTGATTATGCTATTACAGTTATCCCATTTTTCCCCCTTCACTCTCCTCTGCCCTGCACACCCCCTCCCACCCAGATGCCCCCCCCTTTAGTTCATGTCCATGTGTCATAAGTTCTTTATCTTCTACATTTCCCACACTTTTCTTGCCCTCCCCCTGTCTATTTTCTACCCACCACCTATGCTACTTATTCTCTGTACCTTTTCCCCCTCTCTCCTCCTCCCACTCCCCTGTTGCTAACCCTCCATGTGATCTCCATTTCTGTGTTTCTGTTCCTGTTCTATTATTGGCTTAGTTTGCTTTTGTTTCAGGTGTGGTTGTTAGTATCTGTGAGTTTGCTGTCTTTTTACTGTCATATTTTTTATCTTCTTTTTCTTAGATAAGTCCTTTTAACATTTCATATAATAAGGGCTTGGTGATGATGAACTCCTTTAATTTGACCTTATCTGAGAAGCGCATTATCTGCCCTTCCATTCTAAATGAAAGCTTTGCTGGATAGAGCAATCTTGGATGTAGGTCCTTGCCTTTTTATGACTTGGAATACCTCTTTTCAGCCCCTTCTTGCCTGCAAGGTCTCTTTTGAGAAATCAGCTGACAGTCTGATGGGAACTCCTTTGTAGGTAACTGTCTCCTTTTCTCTTGCTGCTTGTAAGATTCTCTCCTTCTCTTTAATCTTGGGTAATGTAATTATGATGTGGCTTGGTGTGTTCCTCCTTGGGTCCAACTTCTTTGGGACTCTCTGAGCTTCCTGGACTTCCTGGAAGTCTATTTCCTTTACCAGATTGGGGAAGTTCTCCTTCATTATTTTTTCAAATAAGTTCCAATTTCTTGCTCTTCCTCTTCTCCTTCTGGCACCCCTATGATTCGGATGTTGGAATGTTTAAAGATGTCCTGGAGGTTCCTAAGCCTCTCCTCATTTTTTTTGAATTATTGTTTCTTCATTCTGTTCTGGTTGGATGTTTCTTTCTTCCTTCTGGTCCACACTGTTGATTTGAGTCCCGGTTTCCTTCCAGTCACTGTTGGTTCCCTGTACATTTTCCTTTTTTTCACTTAGATAGCCTTCATTTTTTCATCTAATTTGTAACCAAATTCAACCAATTCTGTGAGCATCCTGATTACCAGTGTTTTGAACTGTGCATCTGATAGGTTGGCTATGTCTCCATTGCTTAGTCATATTTTTTTCTGGAGCTTTGATATGTTCTTTCATTTGGGCTTTTTTTTTTTTTTTTTTTTTTTTTTTTTTTTTTTTTTTTTTTTTTTTTTTTTTTTTTTTTTTTTTTTTTTTTTTTTTGTCTGCACCTGTAGTAAGGGGCAGAGCCTTAGGTGTTCACTAGGGCGGGACAACCCACATTGCTGCATTGTGACACTGTTTGTCGGGGAGGGTTCCAAGAGGGAACAATGGCGCTTGCTCCACTCTCTGCGGGATTTCAGTCACTTCCCCCACTTCCCGCCAGCAAATTGGGCCCTTCTGGTGCTGATTCCCAGGTGGGTGGGCTTGTGTACATTCTAACACCCTGTGGGTCTCTCCAACAAACTCTGCTGTGAGGCTGGGAGTTTCTCCCACTGCCACCTCAACCCCCACATGTTTTCAATCAGAGGTTTGAGGCTTTATTTTCCCTGCTGGGACCCTGGGTTGTGCAGTCTGTCTCACTCCCCAGTTGTTCCTCCTGGTTTATCTGCACACGAATGTGGGACTGCCCAGTCCGCAATCCGCCGCCTCGCTGGGTCCCCCAGCCACAGCCTTGCTGAGTCCTCTCCGCCCCTCCTGCTGGTCTGGGTGAGTGTTTCTTCTTTAACTCCTTGTTTGTCGGACTTCCATATAGTTTGATTTTCTGTCAGTTCTGCATGTTTTTTGTTTTTACACTTGTTGTTATCCTTCTTTTGGTTGTGGAGGAGGCACCGTGTGTCTCCACCGTGTGTGACATCCATCTTGGCCAGATGTCAAAAGAATCTCTGTTTATTGATTTTAGAGAGGAAGGGGGAGGCGGGAGAGAGAGAGAGAAAGTTGCATTGCATCCGTGCCCCGATTGGGGATTGCACCCAAAACCTAGGTATGTGCTTTGACCAGGGATTGAACTTGTAACCTTTTTGGTTCACTGAATGACACTCCAACCAACTGAGCCACCGGGCCAGGGCTCATTACTCTTGAATTTTGAAAGGCCTTTATCTATTTTGTATACAGCTTTTTGCTGGAATTTTTTTGTTCTATTCTGTGGCTGGAAGTTTTTAATTTTAAGGAAGTCCCATTTATCTTTTTTTTTTAATTTGTAAATCATGCTTTTTTTAAAGAAAACAATTTTATTTATTTTTAGAGAGACGGGAAGGGAGGGAGAAGGAGAGGGAGAGAAATGTCAGTGTGTGGTGGCCTCTCGAGCGGCCCCCTATTGGAGACCTGGCCTGCAACCCAGGCCTGTGCCCTGATTGGGAATCGAACTGGCGACTCCGTGGTTCGCTGGCCAGCCCGCTGAGCCACACCAGCCAGGGCTGTAAATCAGGCTTTTGGTATCACATCTAAAAATCTCTTTGCTTAAGTCCTGGTCACAAGGGTTTTCTTCCAAAAGTTTTATAGTTTTAGGTTCATATTCAAATCTGTGACTCATCTTGAGTTTGTTTTCAAAGAAGGCGTGAGGTTTAGATCAAGGGTTCCGGGGCTGGGAGTGGTGGGGTGGGGGTTGCAGTAACCCATGGGTCACAGAAGAGGTTTCAGGGGAAGTGGGAAATGGGAAGTCTTTCCACCTGAACATAATTGACAACGCCAAAACATGTGGGGCGTGTCTCAAAGGGGAATGTATAGCCTGAAAGCTTGTGCTAGAAAAGAAGTGCCTCAAACAAGTGGCCTTAAGTAACTGGGAAAGGGCCCTGACCAGCGTGGCTCAGCGGGCTGGAGCGTCACCGCACAGACCGAAATGGCCCAAGCTGGGTTCTCAGCCGGGTCACACACCTGGGCTGCAGGTTCGGTCTCTGGTCAGGGCCGTAGGGGAAGCAAGCGATCACTTCCCTTCCTCTTTCTCTTCAAAACAAAGGAAACGGGAGAAAGGGTATATTCAGCACAAAGTGAGAAGCACAAAATGAGAAGAAAGGAAACAATCAAGATAAGAGTAGAAATCAATGAAACTGAAAACCCATAAAAAATAGAAAAATCCGTAAAATCCAAAGCTGCTGCTCTGAAAAGACCCACAACATCGATAAGCCTCTAGCAAGACTGACCGAGAGACAAAGGAAGGACACCACTTCCAAAGATGCGGATGAAAGAGGAGCCGAGGGCGTCGTCACCAGAGACCTTGCAGGTGTGGAAATGGCGAGGGACGTTATGAACAGTGCCAGGCTGGACTCCAGAAACCCACGTGACAGACCACTTCCTTGGAAGACTACTGACTTCGTGGTTAAAGCCTGAGCAGCTAAGGAAAGCCTAGGCCCAGGTGTCGCACTGGGAGCTCACTCCAGCACTTCAGGAAGAGTTAGTCTCAAGGGATTCAATGAACACCACAGATCCTCTGGGCCCAAGGGGGCGGCGCCTCAGAGCCCAGGGCCCGCGGTGCAGCCAGGGCTCCCTGCCTCAGGTCTCTCTGCATCTGGAGGACCGGCCTGAGAGGTAGGTCTTCCCACACTGCGTGAACAGGGTAGAGTGAGAACCGGCCCCATCAACACCTCAAGGTGCCTGCAGGAGTGTCCCTGGAAGGAGAGGCCCAGCTTGGGCACATGTAGGGACCCGGGGGTCTCCATGCTGGTGTGTTGGGGTGTGGTCTGGAGAACCTTTCATCTCCATGGCTTTCTCTGGGCGCGGACCCAAGACACCCCAACAAATCCGGAGCTGGCCCCCCCCTGCCAACCACCCTGCTCACTTCCCATCTCATTTGGCCGTTGCATTGATCTGCCTGGCGGTCCCCTCAGCGCAAAAGTCCAAGATGGGCAAATACAGGGCCCACCCTGGAGCGCCCCAGGCCCGTCGAGCTGGGGTGGATCAGGCGGAACCAAGGCCCGACTGGGGCGTGCCCGAGGGGCGGAGTTCCCGTGTTTGTGACCTGGGCTCTGTCCGCGGTGCTGAGCTCCCGCCAGAGTGCACGGGGCTGGGTCACCATGGGGAATCGCAGTGCCGCGGATGCTGGCGAGCTGTTGGCGGGGCGCGGACCTGGCGTGGACAGAGGCGCAGGGGTGCCAGCCGGGCTGGCAGGACCGGGGGCAGCAGCGGCACTGGTGGGGGGCGTGCTGCTCATCGGCTGGGTGCTCGCAGGGAACTCGCTAGTGTGCGTGAGCGTGGCGGCCGAGCGCGCCCTGCAGACTCCCACCAACTACTTCATCGTGAGCCTGGCGGCCGCGGACCTACTCCTCGCTTTGCTCGTGCTGCCGCTCTTCGTCTACTCCGAGGTGAGCGCCCCGGCGGCCCCAGGGACGCAGCGTGACCCGGCCCCTCACCTTCCTAGGAACCCCGAGCTGGGCGCTGCTGCTGGTGCCCCTCTGAGCCCGCCCTGCTTCCACCACCTCGGATCTGTCTGCCTGCCTTGCTGTCTGTCTGCTCTTCTGTCCCTCCCTTCTCTCCCTTCCTGTAGCATCTGTTACCCAAGAGATGCCTCTGTCTTTCAAGCAGGGACCCCACAAACAGGCGACTTTGGCAGTCCAGCCACCTACCCACTCCCCTGAGCTGGGTCCACTCCCCAGGGCAGCCAGCTGGACAGGCAGGAGATTCAGGCTCACCCCAGCTGGCTCCCCGGGCACAGGGACACACACATGGCTGCCCAGGCCCCAGTGTCGCGTGACCAGGAACACGCACCAGCACAGACCTGCACTCGCACAGACACAGCCCACAGTGGAGGGGGGGCAGTGAAGGGCAGAGGGAGGGAAGGGAGGTGGGGTGGGGGGGAAGAGCAGAACTGAGGGGAGGGGCGGCTGTGGGGTCCAGAGCCCCTGAGAACTGGGGCCAGGAGCCTCCACTCCAGACCAAGTCTGGCGCTCAGGTGGGTCCCCCTTGGTGCCAGCTCTGTCTTCTCAGAGGTTGGGGCAGAGAAAAACTGCTTAGTGCTGTGTTGGGGACACCGTGCCCCTGACTGTGGGGGAGGGGAGGCTTGGTTTTCCGAAGTGGGCACAGTGATTGAGTCAGGTGGGGCTGGGGCAGAGGCTGGCAGGACAAGGACACGCATGACCTTCTGTCCCCTGCCCTGGAGCAGCAGACGGACGTCACAGTGACGGTCTTAAGCTCCTAATCGTCCCAAATCAGCAGGAGGGGATTTATAAGGGGGGCAGCTGTCTGCTCTGGGTGTGGGTCACGGTGCTGAGACCTGTATACTTTTATCTCATTTCCCCTCTGGACAACGATGAGCGGACCATCATCCCCCTCACTTTACAGGTGCAGGCAGGGAGGTGAAGCCACCTGTCCAAAGTCCCTGGGGAGGGATGGAGTTTGAGCAGAAGGGCTGGCTCTCAGCTGTGCTGTGGGGAGCAGAGTGGGTGGCAGGGACCCTGCAGGGACCCCTGGTATCCTGCACCCCACATCACCAGAGATCAGGGTCCTCAGGCCATCATGCCCCCACCACCCCCAGGCCTTCCCAGCTCTGACAGGAGGAGGCCCGGGAGTGGGGCGGTGGGCTGCTGGCCTGGGCCTGGCTGGGGCAGGCAGGTGTCGGGGCTTGAGTCTCAGGTCCTCTGCTGCTGTCCTGCCCGGTCCCCTCGGCCCAGGTCCAGGGTGGCGTGTGGCGGCTGAGCCCCGGCCTCTGCGACGCGCTCATGGCCATGGACGTCATGCTGTGCACTGCCTCTATCTTCAACCTGTGTGCCATCAGCGTAGACAGGTGGGCCGCCCTCCACGGGCCTGCTGCGTCCCTGCCCGGCCCTGCCCCCAGCTCCCTCCCATTGCTCCCCAGGTACCACTGCCCTCACTGTGCCCCCCACAGGTTCGTGGCTGTGGCTGTGCCCCTGCGCTACAACCGCCAGGGCTGGGGCGGGCGTCAGCTGCTGCTCATCAGCGCCACGTGGCTGCTGTCGGCTGCGGTGGCTGCACCCGTGCTGTGTGGCCTCAATGACACGCGCGGCCGCGACCCCGCCATATGCCGCCTGGAGGACCGAGACTACGTGGTCTACTCATCCGTGTGCTCCTTCTTCTTGCCCTGCCCGCTCATGCTGCTGCTCTACTGGGCCACGTTCCGGGGCCTGCGGCGCTGGCAGGCCGCTCGCTGCACTAAACTGCACTGCCGCGTGGCCCGCCGGCCCAGTGGCCCCGGCCCGCCACCCGCCACCAGCCCAGCCCCGCCCCCACCGCCGGGCCCAAGGAGGCGCGCGGATATCCCCGGTCGGGAACGCAAGGCCATGAGGGTCCTGCCCGTGGTGGTCGGTGGGTACCCGCCCGCCTGTGGAGAGGAGGGCGGCAGCGCCCAGGCCGGGTACGCTGGGCCCTGGTTCATGGCTCCCCCTCCCCGCCATAGGGGCCTTCCTGGTCTGCTGGACGCCCTTCTTCGTCGTGCACATCACGCGGGCCCTGTGTCCCACCTGCGTGGTGCCCCCGCGGCTGGTCAGCGCCGTCACCTGGCTGGGCTACCTCAACAGCGCCCTGAACCCGGTCATCTACACGGCCTTCAACGCCGGGTTCCTCAGCGTCTTCCGCAAGGCCCTGCGCTGGCGCTGCTGCTGCGCCAAGGGCCCCACCCCGCCTCCCCTCAGGGGGCTATAGCCCCCCCAGGGGGAGGACCGGTTTTGTGCAAGCTATCAAATGGATTCAGCCCTAAATACCCACACCCAGGCAGAAGGTTCTGAGGGGGCGCAGGTTGGGTGGGGAGGGGGCCAAGGTGGGGGTGATGCTGCCCAAGTGGAGCCCAGGCCCCTACCAACCCCCATGAAGCCAGTTAACCCCTTCCTTCCTAGGAAGTGCAGAAGACAGCCCCCACAAACTGGCTCCTGGCTCAGAGTGAGGCAAGAAGGCCACCTCAGCCCTGGGGCTCCCCACAGTGGCTCCCATCCTTCTCCATAGCCCCCCTCCATTCCTGGGCATCAGTTGCAAGGCCCCCAGCCCCCTCCCAGCTCCTGGGCCCTTGGCTCCCTCCCCTCTGTCCCTGGGCTGCTGTCCCCTCTCTTGGTGGGAGACAGTGGACAAGTCACCCTGCAGGCACTGGGGCTGGGAACCAGCGGAGGTGGCCCCCACCGCTGTCTCCAGAAAACACAGTTGAGCCGACCCCACCGAGGCAGACTCCCTCGCACCCCAGGGCACGCTGCCATCCTCAGCGGGATGGCTGCCCAGGGCGCAGGAGGTGGATAGAGCAGGGCCCAAGGTAGGGCAGGGCCACTCAAACTGCTCCTCTTGCTCAGGCTACCCCCCACCACGCAGGCAGACTGGATCTCCAGATCACTGGTTGGTGCACATGCCTAGGTTCTGGGCAAGGTCCCCAGCTGGGTCCAGAGTTTTCAGGTGTCACTTGAGCAAAAGGGACGAGGTCACACACAGGCTGTCCCTACGTTGCAGCCACAAGAAGCCCGTCACTTCCAGGACTGGATGAGTGCTCTGAGGTCTGAGGGACCCGCACAGGGGATGGGGGGGAACCCGGGGGGCCTCCCACCCTCCAGCTCCTACCTCTGCTCTGGCTCCTCAGGTGACAGATGGGCAGGAAGACACTGCAGGCGCCCAGTTCCCCACAGGCCCGTACTGCCTGAGCCAGGGCTTTCCCATGGCAGGAGCAGAGCTGAGGAGCCGAGGCGGCTGAACGCCTTTCTTTCCTGGGAAGCTGGGGCCAGGACTGCACCGGGGTGGGGTGGGGGGCAGGAACACCAACTTTATTGAGACACATGTATGTACACCCGTGTTACAAACACAACACACCCATGGGTAAGGCCAGACCCTCATGATCCAAGAACAAAGAGCACCGTGTGGTGGCCCATCCTCCACGGCGCCCCATCCCTCGGGCAGAGGGGCAGCGGTGGTTCTGCAGGGCACAGGCCACTTCCAATCTGTCCATAACTTGGCCAGCAAGTTTCCTTGTGTCCTCAGCAGCCCCAGCAGCACCCAGAGTCCTGGGCTGGTGACAGCCCCGCCGTACCGCAGAAAGGGGCCCCTGCGGGCCCTCACACGGTGACTTTCTCTATCACGCTCTCGGCAACGTGGACCTCGTCCCCCTGCACCGTGACAGCTGCCGCCTGGCCGCACATGTGCTGGTGGTCCTTCCAGTCCTGCCGGAAAGGACACACCCGTGTCACGGGCAGCTGCCAGCTCCACAACAGTGAGGAGTGCTGCCTGTGGGCCCCACCCGCTGGTGCCCAGCTCTGGCCTGGCCTTGCTGTCCTGTGCCTGCAGGACTGGCTCACAGGCAGGCAGCCAGGAGGGGCCATGAAGTGCGAGATCCTGAGAGGCGTCCAGGCCCTGGGGTCTCTCAGGGATCGAGTGGCACGTGGGAGAACAAGCTGCGCCTGGTGTTGCTGCCCACAGGGCCGTTTGTAATTTTGGAAAATGGAGGATGCAGCGGGAGCTGGGGCCCGGGCTGGTAGCTGCCGCCCACAGGAGGCCGGGGCACAGGGGCTGCCGTGGCCTGTTCCCAGGCCGGACAGGGTGCTGAGCACCCTCAGACTGGATCAGGGCTCTCAGGGGGCTGGATGGCCAGGGACCTGGGCACAGAGGGGGTGAGGGCGTGGCACAGAGGGACATGATGGGAATAGGTGCCCCTGGAAGCACAGAGACGAGTGTGCAGCCTGGACGAGGGCTCCTGGATGGGGAAGCCAGCTGCAGGGCTGCACCCTGCTGGGTCCTGCCCGGTCACCTGCCCCTGAGGGTTTCTGCTGGGAGTGGACAGGGCTCGGATCTCTGACGAGGTCCGACCGCCCCCCGCTGTTTCCCCAGCTGTGGAAAGTCCCAAACCCCTGAGTGAGGCGGCCCTCTGGCTCCCAGAAATCTCCCATTCACCTCCTCAAGGCCAAAGGCCAGAAGCACACAGGTGTCCAATCACTGACTCTTGTGACCATCAGGAGGCGTCCAGGGCTGTGGGCGCCGACCCCAAGGTCAAAGGCTGTGGTGAGCAGGGCCCCGTCCCCCCACCACTTGGGAAGGGCGCAGGCCCGCGGGGCCCTACCTTACGCTGGCAGAAGGTGGAGCAGTAGTTCACTTTGTGGCAGCCGGTGCACTCGCTCAGCGCCTCGCGGCCGCAGTTGGCACAGCACTGCTGCAAGGACAGAGCCGTCAGCGAGGTGTGGAGCAGCGCAGCTCCCCCAGGACCCCGGCACGCCTGCCACCGCCAGTGCCTCCTGCACGCACACACCTGTTGCCTCCAGAAACGCTGGCTGCGTTCTCACCACGTGCACAGAACCAAGCCTGGGGACAGAATTCCCAAAGCCGTCCGGGCCGCGCTGGCCCAAGCAGCCAGGAGGACACATCCGACCGTGGTCAGCACGTGCCAAGCAGCCCACACCCCGTCTCCAACCCTCACTCCAAGCGCTCCACCCATCAGTTCACAGAAATGTGCATTTTGTTTCCCTAAACGATGTGACTGGAGCTTTTCTCTGCGATCGACTGAGGCCTGCAGCACGCTGTCCCTGGCTGACCCCGGTGGCACGACCTTGGTGAAACGTGCAGATGGCAGCCTCGCTATTAACTCCTGAGGCAGAGACGGGCACAAGCACGGCCATAGCACGCAGGGTTTGTGACGCCCCAGCCCTGAACCCACGCCCTGCACTTAGCCGGCCACCCTGGGCTTCTGTTCCGACCGCAGCTCCCTTCTCTGCATGACGCTGTGTTCACCACGAGCAGCGTTTTCCACAAGTAACACTTTCCACACAGAAAACCATGCAGTGTGCGCTCCCTTCAGAAAACCGGGACGTCCCACGAAACCCCAGGGGCCGCTTCCGCTTGTCCGGGTCCGGACTTCAGAGAACAAAACGCCCCGGGAGAAAACAAGATCCGGTCCGAGGCATGGAGGGTGAAGGGCGGCCTGCGGCGCGCCGGATGGGTCACCGGGCTAGGGAGCGAGGTCCTGACCCCGCGGCCATGAGGACCCTCGGGGCAGCTCTCCCCTCGGCTCTCAGGGTTTGCCTCTGTGACCCCAAAGCTTTCCAGCGCCGCAAACAGTACAGACGTGTCCTCTTGTTCTCCGGTGGTGCCAGCACGGAACGTCCCTTTCACGCTGGCTGACGTCCCTGTCGCCCCGCAGAAACCCCTCAGCACGTGCATGGGAAACGCTGGGACTTCACGCACCCTTGACACCGTGCCGCGCCTGCGTCCCAGGTCACTGCTGTCCCTGTGCTCCTGGGACACAGCGGGAGTCTCCCCCCTCAGACACCACTCAGGCCAGAGCCCCCAGTCCCAGGAGGCCGCTGGAGAGGGGACCTCCAAGTTGTCCATTGTCACCCAACAGGCCTTCACAAGAACCGAACGCCGCAGAGCCCAGACCTGCTCCCGGAGCTGGAAAGGATGCCGGCACACCCGAGGTGCCCCACGCCATGGCACGTGGATGGCGAGTCCACGTGTCCACATATCTGTGCTGGGCGGCATCGCGTGGATGAGGACAGTCACGTCTCGCTGGCCTCCTCTAGCTGGCATGCTCAGCTTTTGATAATTGTTACTTTTCTTTTTTATTGAATTTATTGAAGTGACACTGGTTAATGAAACACGCAGGCTTCAGGGGCGCAGTTCTGAGACACCATCTGCATGTTGTGCTGTGTGCCCGCCACCCCGAGGCCGGTCTCATGTCATCATCCTTATCCCCACCTCACCCCCCTTGCCCGCTGGCCACCAGCACACCAGACCTGTGTCTGTGTCCGCAGGCAGTGCAGGAAGGTCGCCGTGGGTCCAGAGCTGAGAGGAGGCAAGGCTACTTCACAGGCTCAGGCACTGCAGCGGGGGTAGGGTGGCCTCCCTGCAGGGGATTTCAGGATAAAGGGATTTCCTGCCGCATTTCTTTCTGAGAAATGCATCCAATTACAAATGAAATGCCAAGCCCGACCTTCCTCGAGGGGACCTCCAACACTGCCACATCCGTGTCCCTGGCTGACCAGCACCCTTCTGCCCCAGCAGCCTGCTACCTGCCACCATCACAGGACTCAGCTCTGGACCCTCTGAGAAGGGAGGTGGCTGAGCTGGGGCAGTTCCCATGAGAAAGCAGCTGACAGGGCCGCTGGCTCAGCAGTGCTGCACTGGGGCAGGGCCCACATTCCTGCCACTCAAGGGGGTGGGGGAACCTGCTTGTCAACCATAAACCTCCCAGAGAGGGAGGTCAAGGGCCAGTGCAGGGAAATGTGGAACTAACAGTCTGGAATGTTTCCTCAGCAGCAAGAAGTTCAGATTTCGGGGCAGCTGGCCCTGTCTGTGTGGCCTGTGACCCCCAGAGGGCAGGAACTCGGCTCTGCGCCCCACAGTCCCAGCTGCCTGCGTGGGGCAGGGGCTGGGACCCAACAATTCAGGGGCCATTCTAAGTAAGAGCCAAGGGCCTGTTCCCAATATGCCTCCACGAGCAACCTGAGTCCAAAGACATACCCGACGGTCCTTCCTGTTCGTCCCCACACACACCAGGACAACTGTTCAAAGACCTGCTTCCCTGACCTGAAGGGACCTGCAGACGGACAGACCGACAGACAGCCAGGCAGCTGGCCAGTGTCCCCTGCACACCTGGGCTGAGGCGCACGAGGGAACTGCCCCACAGAGTGTCTACACCTTACGTCCCCTCCCCACCCTTTAAAATGACCCCCAAATCTCTGGATTACTGGGGGAATTACAAAAGCCACCAATGCGTGTTCATCCGAACAGTCCCCGCCATGTAATAAGCGATCAGTGACATTTATGGAAGCAGTGAACAACCTCAACTGCTGCATCACACTGACTCTTTTACCCAATTTAAAACATGCGCAGGATCTGGGGAGACCCTGCCCCAAGGGCCCACACACGGCTGCAGGCACCTGAGAAGACACTCAGCGTTGTGCTCCTCAAGGAGGTGCAAGTCAAATCTCAAGACACCCCCCACATCCCCCAGGCCTGCCACAGGGCAGGTGGTGTAGGGACCCAGGAAGCCCGCACACCCTGCAGCTGGGGACGCCTGTGGTGCTGCTGCACGGAAAGCAGGCTGGCAGCACCCTGAGAAGTCAGACAGATGGATGGTCACCATGTAACCCACAGGTCCCAACCAGGCCACGAGACATGAGTGTCTTCAGAGCAGCCGAAAAGCAGGAACCACCCAGCAGGCACTGCCCGCGGAACCTGGTGCATCCATACGGGGGCTGTTACACAGCCTCTCAGAGGCACGAGGCTCTGGCACCAGCTGCTGTGAGGAGGGGCTGGGTCCCTGGGGCCGAGCAAGAGACACCAGAGCGGAGGCCACCTCAGGATCCGCAGGCCCGTCTGTCAGTGCCTCGGGGTGATGGAGCATTCCAGAAGCAGACCGTGTAACAGATACACAAGTTTGTGAGTTTACTGAAAGCTACGGCATTGCACACTTTAAAAGGGTGAATTTTATGGTGTGTAAATCACACTTCCATGAAGAAAACATGTCCATGAGCTTTCATCTTGTGTGTTAGGGATGTGTCTGAAGTATGTGATCAGAGCCCTGACCCACCAGGCTCAGTGGGCTGAGCATCGTCCCACAGAGCGGAAGGTCACTGGTTCGGCTCCTGATCAGGGCACACGCCTGGGCTGTGGGCCAGGTCCCTGGTTGGGGGGCACACGAGAGGCAACCACATGTGGATGCTTCTCTCCCTCCCTTCCCAGTGCTCTAAAAGTAAATAAAAAACATCTTTAAAAAAATCAGTACACCAAGGATGTAGAAATTAAATGCAAACAAGCAGCTGCACAGCAGCACAGCCCCACACCCGCCCGTGTGCGCAGGCCACACTCATATGGGGAGCGAGCTCAAGCGCCCGTCAGGCAGACCAGACTGGATGACCACTTAGAGACCCAGAAACAGTTGTTTGAAGGCTGGGGGCCCTGGGGCGTCAGTGGGGGCTCGGCCCGATGGACAGGAGTCGCGGCACACGTGGTGTGAGGGCTGCCGGCCCAGGGTTTCCCCAAACCCCAGGACAGCCATGTGCCCCAGACAGAGGGTCAGATGGAGGGTCAGACGGAGGGGCCAGCACATACCACCCCTAAGAGGTGGAAAGGGGACCAGCCAGGAATCCACCCGTTTTCCGGAACCCATCTGACACTCTCAGGGGAGGGAGATCACGGAACCCAACAGGTTCTCCCATGAAACAACCACATCCAAACCCCCTGGAAATGATGGACAAGAAAGGAAAGCAGCCCGCAGCCAAGCGGAGACAGGTCAGAGACAGCCCGAGGGGACCAGGGGCCGGGAACACACAGAAGAGCGGCGTGGACACTCGGCCTGCTGCCCGGCCTAGGAAAGGGCCCCAGCGTCTCTCCCTGAAAGCGGGGACAGGCAGGCTTCCTCAGAGCGGGGGGTGGGCGGGAGGTGTCTCCTGGAGTCCTGGGCACAGGCTGGGGTTGTGCGGGTGTCGGGACCGTGGCTGGTGCTCTCCTGCCAAGCACCTTGCCTGGCAAATGCCCCCATGTAACTAACTGGCCGAAACGTAGTTCCGCTGAGGGAAGCAGAGCCTGTCTGGTTCCCAGGCCATCTGCCTGTGGCTGGCGGTTTCACTTCTCCACGGCTGTGTCAGGTGCCTTTGGCCGACTCCAGGAGCTGAAGCCGCTGTTGCTTCGGTTTCATTTCTCCATCGGCAGAGCCCTGGCAGCTGCTCCGGTCCTCATGTTATTTATACATCTTATCGGCAGTGGGTGCCTGCCCACAGGGCGACAACTTGCACCAAGACTCAGTTCCTGGCTTGGAAGCCCACCCTCCGCACAGCACTGATGCCGAGGCCTGTCTGAGGGCGCACAGTTGGGCCCATGTTGTTCGAGTAAATGGTGATCTCTCTTGGTGGTCCTTAATCTTTTTCTCTTTCCCATAAAATTCAGCACTGAGTAGTTATTAGCTTGGAATTATACATATGTATTTTAAACATTTTATTTATTTTATTTTTAGAGAGAGGGGAAGGGAGGGAGAAAGAGAGGGAGAGAAACATCAATGGGTGGTCACCTCTCATGCGCCCCCTGCTGGGGACCTGGCCTGAAACCCAGGCATGTGCCCTGACTGGGAATCAAACCAGTGATCCTTTGGTTTGCAGGCCAGAACTCAGTCCGCTGAGCCAAGCCAGCCAGGGCTGGAATATATTAAATATTTTAAGTGATCTCTTTAGATATTGAAGCACCATTTTTTTCCTTGGAAACAAATGAAGCACTATGGCTAGGTGGGTACTAGCTTATCGGGGGTCACCTGATAAGGTACATAAATGTCTAACCACCCCATCGCATACCTGAAACTAAGGTAATGTTGTATGTCAACTGTAATTGAAAAATAAAAACATTTCAAAAGAAAATAATTAATCACATATTAAGAAATCATTTAGAAAATTAAGAACCTTAAAAGCTCTTCTTTCTTCTGATCTATGAGAAGTAGAAATAAGTTAAAAATTATTCTTATATAGATTTGGCAGAAGAAAATCAATTTGAGCCCTGGCTGGGTAGCTCAGTTGATTGGAGCATCGTCCTAATACACCAAGGTGGCAGTTTCAATCCCAGTCAGAGAGCTCACAAGAATCAGCCAAAAGCCCTGGCTGACGTGGCTCAGTGTATTGAGTGCTGGCCTTGGAACCAAAGGGTCACAGGTTCAATTCCCAGTCAGGGCACAGGCCTGGGTTGAGAGCTGGATCCCCAGTAGGGGGCGCACGAGAGGCAACCTCACATTGATGTTTCTCTTCCTCTCTTTCTCCCTCCCTTCCCGTCTGTCTAAAAATAAATAAAATCTTTAAAAGAAAATCGGTCAACGGATGCATCAATAAGTGTAATAACAAGTCGATGTTTCTATCTCTAAAATCAATACATTTTAGAAAAGATTTTTAAAAAAGGAAGTCACTTTGACTTCTGCTTACAAACTCAAACGCACGCTGGCTGCGAGTGAGGACGCTCAGCCGCATGCTCCGTGCTGAGCCCATTCAGAGTGCTTCCCGAGGAACCAGCAGCGCCCCAGCCCCCAGTGCCCTGCCCCTGCCCCCACCGTGCCTTGTTAGCTCCACCCCACAACTCCCAGCGTCTCCCAAACTGGACGTGGAACGCAGCGGCACCACACAGCTCGTCACATAGCTCACCGGCACCACCCAGCTCGCCGTTCTGACCCTGACCTGTCCCTGGTGTGGTAGTGCTGGTCACACGTGCACCGTAGTCACCAGGACCCCAAGGTTCTGCCTGCGCTCACGTTACCTCCTTCCTCTCGGTGTCCGCCTGCACCCGGGCCTGGGCCGCGGCGGCCTCTCGGTAGGAGCTGGCCTGCTTGGCTTGTTCAAACAGTGTCTTCAGCTGCTGGGCTGTGCTGAGCAAGGAGTTGACCATCTCTTCCAGGTACAGCCAGCTCCGTGGCTCCGACATCTCCAGGCCATTGACCACCGAGGGAGAGATGCCTTTGGTGGGGTTGGAGGGTGGGACTGCCAGGGCCGGCAGGGAGGTCAGCACTGGAAAGTTGAGAGAGAGACAAAGCCCACGTCAGCACGGCTCCTGGCATCCCAGCGCCCTGCCAGGCACTCCCGTCCAGCACTGGCAGCAGGGTGGAGTGTGGGCGGCCACGAAGGTCTCGGGCCTGCTGCTAAAGTGCGCCCGACCTAGGGACACTAGACACAAGCCTCGGGCAAAAGGTGCTCGGGCAGCGTGGCCACAAGCCGCCGCAGGACCAGCCGAGAGGACAGCGAACTGGTGAGAACATGGCTCTGGAACAGTCTCACCAACGGAGCTGCACAGGTTGGGGGCTGGGGTGCGCAGCCGCGACAGGGTTGGGGCGAGCCTTCACTGACTGGGCGGCTGGACTCGTGGTGAGCACGTGACCACACCCGTGTGATTCAGAGCGCCCCGCGCCTGGATGCACACTACACTTGAGTGATGTCCCCTCCGCTGTGTAAAAGGTGAGTGCTCAGGGGGAGCCCAGGAGCCTGCCGGCTAGACTCTGAGCAAGCAGAAGTCTGGGCCCACCCACCACAGTTTCTCAGCAGGAGACAAAAATTACAAAGATGGAAGGAGGGAGTGTGGGCACCCATGGCTTCTGTGGTTTGGGCAGGAAGTTGGGGCTCAACATCCAGCCTGGGAGCAGGGACACCCCAGCAGCAGCGCAGGCCACCCAAGGGGGGGGGTGTGCCTTCCAGGGAAAAACCCTGGTCTGTGGCCAGAGTCTGTGTCCTGGTGTCAATATGCCCTACGGCCATTTCAAGCCAGTGTGAGGTCCTTGGATGTGGTGCTCACTGGAGCTGGCACCAGCCAGGCCAGACTTGGGCTTCCCAACACTATCTGGCTGAGAGGATCAGGGCTTCTGGCGGAACCAAAGACCTGACCCAAACCTCCCACCTCTCACTGTGCCAGAAGGTAGGGAAGTGCTTGAGGAAAATAAGCCAAATCTGGAACAGTTTGGGACAAAATAATGACAGAAACAGGTTATAGCCTAGAGAATGAAACAGGAGACAGCAAGGCCACAGCGAAATGAGAAATGAACAAGGGGGCAGCCCAGGTGGGCCCATGCTGACCATGCAGGAGCCGGCTCCCACCCAGCCCCAGCCTAGCCACATCCGCAGGCCCCAGGCCCAGCCCTGGCACAGGTGGCGCCGTGGGGCAAGGGGCAGAAGCAGCATAACCTAAGCGGGGGAGAGTTTAAATGGGGAAGGAGAGAATGGAAAGAGCAGGTGATACTGCAGTCACAAGTTTACAAAACTGCAGCCTCGTCTGCAGCTGAGAGACTCAGGGAGGACCACAGCTGGGACCTCGAGGCCCCGCCGCGAGTGGGTGGCAGAAACGTGTGTGGAGCCTGAAAGGAAACGTCGAGGTCAGCGCCAGCTCCTCCTGGGGACAGACCGGCGCCCGTCCTGTCAGAGCCCCTGCCTTCTGGGGTAGCGTGGTTCCTACACCCCCCCTTGGGGACCAGGTGTAGCCGTGTGCTCACAAGCAGTGCCAACACACTGTGGTGGGCACAGCCCCGATCCTTGGCATCCACAGAGAAAATCAAACACACCTCCTGCACCTAGAAACCCCTTCAAGGAGAGCAATGTCAAGGATGACCGCCTATGTGCACAAGCAGCCCTTCCAAACTGACCTATTTTAGGATGAGCAGTTGGCAGCGCAGCTTCCGGAAAGGGCGCGACCTGACAGCTGTCCTGGAACCCAGGGTAGTGGGGCTCCGTGTGGCCAACCCTGCATGGGGGCTGCACGCCTGCTTCTTGCACTGTCAGTGAAAAAGGGGCAGGGTGTCCTGGTGACCCCGCTGCTGGCGGCACAGCTGTGAGATCGCTCAGGGTCCCCAGCCGCGCTGCCCTGGGGGCAGCCCCCGCCAAGAGGGGCCTTCCAGGGAAGTGTGGGTCTGAATCATGCAAGTAGCAGAATCTGGGACGTACTGGGGGGAACACAGCATAGTCATTTCCACACACCCCACGCCCGCACCTCCCAGGGCAGTTGCTAGAGCACTCACTCGCACCACATGCCGGGTACCCAGTCTCCGCCAGGCAGTGCTGGTGCATGGCGAGGTCGGCACTGGGGAACTTTTCAGGTCTTGGGCCGCACAGCTCCTCAACCCCACACCCGCCTGCCCCACCCCTGCCCCTGCTCATGCCTGCTTGGCACCCACGTTGCTCCCTGCTCCAGGCGAGACCCTCTGGGAGCCAGTCCGCCCGCCAAGCCCACCTCGGCAGGGGCGAGGCAGGTGCTGAGACAACTTGCCTGTGGCTCCCGCAAAGACGTCGCCCTGCGTGGGACTCCCCGAGATGACTGCAGTGGCTTCCACAGTGGATGCCCGGTCGAAGGTTAGTGCACCAGAGGTAGTGATCTGTCCTGAGGGGGTCACAGTAACTGGAAAACCAGAAGGGCTTTTTACCACATGGCAGGGGCCTCAGAAGGACCACAGGAGCCTGAGGCCCGAGCGTGGACACTGCACATGCTGCTATCACCTCTGCAAGGACTTGTAAGAGACCAGGGACCCTGGCCGCCTCAGGTTGGAGGATGACCGGGCCCGTCCCCAAGGTGCAAGCAGGGCAGGGCTGGGGAGCGGGGGACGCTGACAGGCCCGCCAGCCCTGCAGGACCCACAGGGGACATTGGGGGGCGACAGCAATGGGCACACTGAGAAAAGGAGAGCCCTGCCGTGGGGACTCACAGGTGGTGGCAGCAGTGGCTGGGAGCAGTGTGATGTTCTTGGCGGCCTCCTTCTTCCCTGGGGCTGCAGGCAGCTCATTCTCCTTCTTGCGCCGTTTGTAGGGGACAAAGAGCCGGACGGGGCCGCTCTGGAGGAAAGCACAGTGACATGGGGACACTGTGTGTGGATGTGGCCCTTGCACTATCCACGGGCTCAGTGGGGCCCATCTCCGGTTATCCAAGAACCCAGCAGGAGGCAAGCTGCTCTCAGAGCTCCCCCTTCTCTTTAGGCCCCAAATTCCTTAAAATGACAGAAGTACTTTCAAAAAGAACGTATGGATAATGGTGCTGGAAAACCAGAAAGAGAACCGTTGATGTATCGAGCATTTAGGAATTCCCAGAAAACAGAAAACACATGGGGACCAAGTAAAGGGGAGAGAAGAAACCACCACCCAGGAGGAGCCACGGACACTGGCCCCTAGCAGGAAGGAAGAGGCACTGAGGCTGTTAACTAAATGAGGAAACCCCGTGGACCAGAAACGAGAAAAATGGGGAAGGCAACAGACAGCTCCTGGGGAGGAGGCCCCAGGCCCAATGGCTGCCAGGGCGAGTCCCCAGATCCTCAGGGACGACCGTCTGGCTGAGTGTCCCCAGGCTCCAGAAAGGACCACACCCTTCCGTGGCCACAAGCTGCTGGGGGTCATGTCTAGTGGCCCAGGCAGGAAGTTTATTTTCAGTTCTAGAATTTCCTTCTGATTCCCCTTTGCAATTTCCACATCTTTATTGACACTCCTCACCTGATGAGATACTGTCATTAAAAAAAGTATCTGGCCCAGCTGGTGTGGCTCAGGGGACTGAGTGCCAGCCTGCGAACCAAAGGGTCGCTGATGCAGTTCTCAGTCAGGGCACATGCCTGAGCCGCAGGCCAGGTCCCCAATGGGGGAGGGGCACACGAGAAGCAACCTCACATTGATTTTTCCCTCCCTCCCTTCCCTTCTCTCTAAAAATAAATAAATAAAATCTTTTTAAAAAAGTCTCTGTTTTGAGGCCAACAAGTGACATCACAGGAGTCTTCCGTTTCCCAGGACATTTCCACCAGCATTCCCTGAACCCCTCAGGGGCCACCCACGTGCCCTAGCTGGGGCATCAGCCACCAGAATTACGGGTGGAAACAGAACTTTTTTTATCTTCACCTGAGGACCTGCTGGTTGATTTTAGACAGGGGAAGGGAGGGAGAGAAACATCGATCAGCTGCCTCTCCCACGTGCCCTGTCAGAGGACAGAACCCCTGCAACCCAGACATGCACCCTGACTGGGAATCGAACCCTCAGCCTCCCGTTTTGCAGGAGGCACTCCAATCAACTGCACTACACGGCCAGGGGCAAAAACTGAATTTGTGCGGGAAACTGGTAACAACCCCTGGATGGTCCAAAGGGGTGCCAGGGACACAGGGGACAAACGAGCCCAGGAGCCACAAGGACAGCACCAGGACAGAGGCGCTGAGGGCCCCACCAGGCATGTGACCTCTGGTCACTCACCAAGGTCATGTCGTCACAGCAGGCGGCGCAGGTACAGGAGGCAGCGTGAGGGTTCAGGATCCCATCCTGGCACAAGAAGATGCTGCGTTGGCTCTGAACGTGGCCCATTCAGAACAACAAATCCTGCTACTTCCAGAAACTTTCATCCTGCGCTCCCCTCTTCCCCCCGATGCCTCGGCTGGTGGCGGGACCAACCCCTCTCCTTCTGGTAAGTTCTGCGGCACCCCTCCCTAACTAACTCCCAGGAGGCCAAGCTGCAGAGACCATCCAGAAGCCTCCTCTCAGGAGGAGGCTGACGCTGAAGGAGGTCCCAGAAACTTGGGGCAACTGCCTCCCTTGCCCAGTCCTCTGGCCTCACCCAGCCCTCCCACCACTGCGCAGGCAACGCCACCGTCATCCTATTCGCACCAGGAGGCTGAGAAACAGAGGTCAAGTGACCTGCCCAAGGGACTGACACACAGTGGGAATCCAGCCAGGGGGCCCTGCAGCTGCCCCTGCCCCCCAGGGCCCAGAGGGCACAGGCACGACACCTGGATGAGGCACTGCAGCGGCCGGCCGGCGTAGCGAATGCTCCGCTTCCAGTCCTTGCTGCTGGCTCTCCCAGCCATGGCTTCGAACTCTGTGGGGCTGTACCAGTTCTCCCCCTGCTTGATGCATCGGCCCCGGCCTCCTGGGACAGCAAGGGCAGCAGTCTGTCCCTGCTTCCCATCCAGGCCTGTGGCACCTCACCTGCCCCCACCGCTGACCGCACAGACCGGGCCAAATCTGCCTGCCTGCTGGATCTGTGCAGCCACCGCCCACAGTCACCATACCGCACTCACACCAGCCACCTGCTTCCAGGACCCACTGTCTGTGGGTCACTGTGCTGAACCAGGGACGCAGGCTGCCTCCCACCCCCCGCCAGGGTCACGGCACTTTCTGTTTGCCCCCAATGTCACCCAGCCCTCTCCAGGGAGCCTGTGGCAATGCCTATGTCCTTCACTGGCCCAAAGGGCCCAGCATGCAGGGGAGGGCGAGCAGGGGAGGGCAAGCAGCAGGCAGCAGGGGCCTCCCGCACGAAGGCGGCTCCCTACCTGAGCCCAGCCTGCTCTTGTACAAGGTGCCACTGACATTCCGGCAGCGCACGGGCAGCTCGCTGTCGTACGCCGATGGGTCCCAGTTGTACCTGCTCCCTGCTTTCTCTTGGCCGGGAGCCAGGGGCGTTGGAGGGGACTGAGGACCTGGCGAAGAAAGTGTCGCACGGTGACAGACCCTGAACTCACCAGAAGATGCCAGGAAGCACAGTGACCTCAGCCAGTCTCCCATGGCGGGTGCACAAGCACCCCCAGCATGCCCCCTTCTGCTCCAGGGGAGCTCTGTCTCAGCCCTGAAAACCCTACCTTCTCTGCTGCTATTGCAGAACACTGGTTGTTCCAAATCTGCCACAAACACGCAGGTCGGTCCCTGGGACACAGCCCACTGGGTGGGGAGCCGGGCATGCCCTACCTGGGGTGAGTGGAGCGGCAGGCCCCTTCAGCCCTGCGGTCTCCACGATGCTCCCGTCGGTGTGCACGACAATCAGCGTGGCCTTCTCAGCATTCAGGCTGTCTCCAATCTGCAGGGCAGTCCTGCCGGACTGGAGGGGAGAGCGTCTGGTCCATTACGTCGTCTCTAAGGCTTCGGGCAGGTCACCTGGCACAGTGGGCCATGCTCCTGCCAACCAGAGGATGCCTACCACACTCCCTGGTCTCTTCCAAAGACGTCACTGAGACTTGAACACAGACCCACCCCCTGGAAGAGATAGTGCTAGGTCCAAGGCCCTAAGCAAGCACTCGAGGTTGCATGTTGAAGTTGGAGAATCAGCATATTCGGTGAAACCCTGGCAGCAGGAAGCACCCAAACATCTATGGGCACAGGTCTTGAGGGAGGGTCTCCCTGAAGCCTGGCCCAGGACCCCCTTCCCACAATGTGTCCCATCCAGGTACCTCTGCCCACACTGCCAGGGAGCAGGGCCGCCCAACCACACCACAGTGTCATGCTTGTCCAAGACTTGCTGACCTTTGTGGGTCATCCCGGCTCAGCCTCCCCATCCCTGCCAGAGCTGAGGCCTGCCCTGCTGCCCACTGGCCCAGCTCAGGCAGCCCTGGGTGACGCGGGGCCTCCAGGTACCTGCCCAAACCCAGCAGTTTGAGGCTGTCGAATGCTGTCAGGTTGAGAGGGTAAAACCAACCAAGGCCAGTGAGAGCCACCTCACGCCTGCAAATACCACCCTCCAGTCAGAGGGAGCGCCAGCGGTTTGTCATGAGGAGGAGGGACCCCACCCCACCATTGAGTGTGAGCGCTGGGCCTGTGCTGGAGACCTGGGTAAGGGTGCAGTTGGGTGTCCCCATGCCTCCTGCCTGAGTCACAGAGCATCTCTCTGAGGCAGCAGGCGGGGCCCTCTCTGTTGTCCTTTTCCGACCACAGTTTCCAGGCCCGTCCTCGAGCCCACAGACAGCACCACACACGGGAGCCCAGCTCAGCCGCCCTGGCTCCCTGTTGTGCTGGGACATCTGCTGCCAGGAGGAGGGGCCCAGCTGTCAGCCTATGCACCCTGCACCCCATGGAAATGGGCCAAGCTCCTCGCACCCACACAGGTCCTCGCGGCTGTCTGCTGGCCCGAGGAGGGGCTCTGCTTGTGGCCCATCTGACGCCAGTGACTGGACCAACGGGTGCCTGGAGTCCCGGGAGTGTGATTGAGGCTCCAAGAACCCTGACCGCCTCGGCCAAGGCCCCAGGAAACTCCCCTTTCTGGAGACTGCCCAGCCCTGGCACCTGCCGCCTGGAGACCAAGCTGTCCAAGTCACAGAAGGCCTCAACTGTGAGAGAAAAATGAGCAATGCGACCGTGACAGGTGGGCTCTGACTCTGTGCGCAAATGCCGCTGGCAAGGGGACTTGCCTGCATGGTGAAGGGGTGGGCGGTCCCTGGTGAGGAGAAGGCAGGGACCTTGACTGGTGGGGCAGGGGGCCTGTGCAGGATGCAGGGGTGGGGCCTCCAAACCTTGCATGATCAGGAGAGCAGGCAGGGCGCCACCCCCCCTCCCCCCAGGGAAGGATGCTCCCACCCCAGGGACCCTGTGCGTTCTGGCCAGGAGGGCAGAAGCGCTGTCCCCTGACCCCAGTGCTCAGATGGGTCCCTCTGCCTGCCCACACTTCACGGGCAGGGTGCCCCTCAGCTCTAACTCCCCTGCCAGGGCGCAGCCGCATACAGAGGCCCGGCCGGGGCGGAGAGGCCGGCCCTGCACTGCTGGCAGAGCAGCTTACCAGAACGTGTCCTGATAGTGAGGCGGCATTGGCCACCGATGTGGTGAAGACGTTGTCCGCCGAGGCGCCCACATTGGCCACCGTCACAGTGGTCACCTCTGCAACACAGGAGCCCAGCTCAGCGCACCCTCAGGGCCCACCTGAGGCAAGAGTCTGCACCCCCGACCCTTCACATGGAGGCCTCACTGGCACTGCCAGACCACTGTCTGGCCAGCACCGTCCTGCCAGGGAAGAGCCTCCTACCGCAGCAAGGGGCCCCTAAGGGCCCCTCCCCATACCCACTAGGCCTGTCCAGGGTCCCCAGGCTCTGCCAGCCGCCCCTGCTTCTGGGAGAAAACCAGCACATCCTGCAACAGCTGCCAGCCAGACAGATGCCCCACCTGCTCCTACCTCCCGGCCCCTCCCTCTGGGGCCCCACCCCTCCCCTGCACCTCCACGCATGCCACCAGGTGTCCCTGAGCCTCTGCAGTGTCAGTCCTCACACAGATGTGCTGCACCCACCTGCCCCACACTTCTCCTCCCACCACTCAGCCAGGAGCTCCCCCAAGCCATCCCTCAACTGTGCTCCACCCCTCCCAATGACCACGTCCTTCAGCTCAGGCACTGCCCTGGAGAGCTCCTCCCAGGAGGACAGTGCCTCCTGGGGTCACACAGCACTCTAGGATACCCCGTGCCCAGGGCCATCTCTGCACACAGGAGATGCTCAGCAACACCACCTCAGAGATGTCTGCACATTCCACCAACCCACACTCACCAGCAGCCCTGCACACCCCATCCCGTCCACCGCCCAGTCGCCTGCAGCTGTCCCCCAGAGCCCATGTGCGGAGGCAACCCCATCTGAAGACCACGCAAGCAGCCCTTTGCCAGACACACCAGGAACACACATGGGGACCACACACACCAAGGAGGCAGCTGCCAAGGGCACTGGGCCCCCAAACCTCTGCAGCAAGCAGCAGAGAGTGTTACCGCTTCAGCGTACACATGACACAACCAGAAAGTTTTGCAGAAAAAAATAACGTCAATACACCTTTCTGACGTCACGATACATGACATCATGTTTCCACACTTGGAAAGACGTGTGTGGAAAGGATAAAAGCCTGAAGAAAAACCAATGTCCAGAGTCCCGATGTCACTCCAGAGTCCGGCGATGGGAATAGAACCCTTTCCTTGCTTTTCCGTGGACCCCAAACCAACCACACGCAGAATACAGGCACCCAGCCCCACCCAGTACTCCCATGGTGCTAAATGAGTGCCTGAGTGAGTGTGCAGCAGACCTACCCTCACACACACACGAGGGTCACACACACCAGGACCACACACAGGGGGCCACACACATGGGGACGAGGAGGCTGCTGTCCAACTCTGAAGCCTGTGAAGCCCCTCAAGGGGACAGTGCCTCGGCTGTGGTACAACTTATACGATGCTCTCCAAGGGCTCAGGCACTCAGCTCCAAGTCCGTAAGGATACCCCTGGGAGAGTGTCCACCCCCTTTGGGACGCAGTCTGGGAACCTCTGAAAGGTGCTGTGGGCTGCTCCCCAAGGCCCCATGGACCACAACATGTGAGAAGGGAGTGTTCTGTGTGTCAACACACAGAACGTGGGCCCGCGCCTGTGCTGGCAGTCTTCCACTGGGAGGAGAGCTGGGTGGAAATGCCATCGGGGGAAGGGACAAGCCATGAAGCAAAAGGGGGATAGTGCGGGGTAGGGGTACAGACAGGCAGCTGACCTCTGGTGTCACTGCCCAAGAAAGCAGCTGGCCTTCCCAGGCTGGGTCACTGCTGTCTTGCTACCCAGCCCTCAGGTCACACCTGAACTGGCCCCCAGAAGTCAGGATGACCAGACATGCCCATCCTCCAGCTCCTCCAGGACAGGATCCATGTCTGACCCCATCGCCCACCCCATTGTGTCACCTGCACCCAGGACAGAAGTACAAGACAGGTAGGGCAAGCGAAAGGTACTGAGAAGGTTCCGGAAAGAGTGCAGAGTGCTGAACAGGAGAGGGGGGACTGTCACAAGGAAAAGGGATTGAGAAAGCAGGTGTGCATGCAGAGCAGGCATGCAGGAACGACGGGGCACACATGGTAGGTGTGCGGCAGGTTCTCCGGAAGGGTGGGCAAGCTGGTCATGGGGCTCATATAGGGCAGATGTGTGGTGCAGGGGGTACGTACGGGGCAGGTGTAAGCGAAGCAAGTGCAGTGGGTGTTTGCAGGGGAGGTGTGGGCTGGTCATTCTAGGTGCGTGCAGGGCAGATGCAGGGGGTTCAGGTGTAGGTGTGCAGGGACAGGTGTGGGCTGGTCGTTCAGCTGTGTGCAGGGGGTGTGTACGGGGCAGGTATGCGCGGGGCAGGTATGGCCTGGTCTCACAGGATAGGTGCGCGGCAGGTGTGTGCGCGGCAGGTGTGTGCGCGGCAGGTGCGCGTGGGTCAGGTGCGGGAGGGCGCGGGCCCGCGGCACTTGCCTGCAAAGGCGGCGGCCGCAGCAGCCTCGTCGGGGCCAGGAAGAGCCTCGGTGCCCATGTCCATGTGCCTGGACTCTGCGGCCATCACCGCCACGGCCGTCACCCGCCGCGTCTCGCGCTCCGCCTCCGAGTCTCCGTCGTCCTCCGAGTCCTCGTCCCTGCTGAGCACCGGCTCCCCGGCCTCACTCCCCGCCGCGGCCGCGGCCGCCGCCGCCACAGCGGCCGCGGCCGCCACTGCCGCCGCCTCAGCCAGGCCCAGCTGCTTGGCGGCGGAGTCCGAGTCCTCCATCCGGACTCCGCCGAACCTGCCCGAAGGCGCTGGCCGGGACCGCCCGAAGACCGGGATGGAGCCCGAAGCGCGCCGCCGGAGGAAGGCCGCCCGAACCGAGCCGAGCCCAGCCGAGCCCAGCCGAGCCGAGGCCGCCCGAAGCCTCGCGCCGAGCCGAGCCGAGGCCGTCCGAGAAGAGGCCGAACCGGCACGAAGTGGCCCAGTCGAGCCAAGCCGACGGCCAGTAGTCCGGAATCGAGGAGGGCCGAAGAGGCCCGAAGTGCGGAGCCGAGGCTGTCCGAATTGGTACGAGGCCGCACGAGCGTTTCCGAGCGGCTCTGCTCTGGCCTTCCTTAGCGCCTAGGAGGCCGCGGCCGCCGTCGTCTCCGGCCCACAAGGTGGCCGACCGTGGGCCCGAAGCTCGCCGAACACCGACACAGCTCGGCCTAAGCTAGGGAGCCTCCCGCCACAGGCTCCGCCCGCCCCGCCACGAGCGAGAGCCGAGTTCTTCCGAGCGGAACCGAACGGAGCCGAACGCGCCCGAGCCTGGATCCTCCCAGCCTCGGCTCCCCTCCCCCGCCTTTCCGAAAGTGCCCGAGCACAGACGGACTGACTAATCGTGTCTCAGCCGCGGCTCAGAGTCAACTCTCGAGAAGCGGCGCGGTCGGGCCCTTTCGGAATCAGAGGCGAAAATGGCCGAAGGGACGCGAGCGGCGCCGGGCCGAGAGGCTGCCGGGATCGCGGCGGACTCGGGGGTGTGGGGTGGGTTGGGCCGGGCCGGGGCGGGCCCAGGCGGGCCGGGGGCGGGGCTAAGATGGCGGCAGTTCGGCGAGGTGAGGGGCGCGGCTATCCCTCGGCCGCGAACTTTCGGGCCTGGGACCCAGGGGTCCAGTGCCCGGGCGCAGGTCCGGGCAGGAGTGGGTTCTCGCTGGAGCTGGACGGGCCACCGGCCTGGCACCTCGCCGTGGCGGCTCAGTGGGGAACCCTGCCCGTCGGTCTTCCGCACCGCTCAGGTTCCCGGAGGCCGTCCCTCTTCGTGCCGGTGGCGTGGACAGCCCGCGCTTGGCCGCCCAACCCCATGCTGTGGGCCACGGGGTGGGCATCGGGGGCCAGTGCAGGCGTGCGAACTGGGCACGTGTGCGGGCCGCAGGGACGGAGCCTGTTCTCATGGGCGGCTCTGCTTGGCGACCCTGCAAGGCCTGGGGAGAAGGACCACTTAGCGTCTGGGCAGCCGTGGGCTTCCCTTCCTCCTTACGACCCAAGGAGGTCGAGGCCGGGGTCGGTCGCGTCCACAGTCCCGAGGCCAGCGGAGCGTCTCGAGGGGCCGCCGGCCTCACTGCCCGCCGCTTCTCTTGCAGGGAGCGCCCCCTCCACAGCCGTATCCTCCTGCTGCTGCTGCTGCTCCCGGTCCGCGGCGCCCCAGACTCGGCCTCCCGCTCTCGGTGGCCCGGAACCCCGACCCCTTTTTCTACCAGCTCTGGGCACAGTCCCACTTGCCAGCGGGGGCGGTGGAGTCGGTGTGGTTTCCTAGCGGACCGCGCTGGCCCCACCCGTCCTGCTTGCCCAGCGCCTGGGCCCTGGGTGGCGTCGCCAGGGCCCGGGAGGGAGAGCCACTCGCGTGCAGCGTGCATAGGCCCCCTGTGGCCTGAACGAGGCAAAGTGTGCAGAGCTCAGGAAAGTGGGTGGTGGGTATTTAACTGCTCCCCAAAAGGAGAGAAGTGTATTTTACTTGAAAAAAATGGAATCCCCTTTTTCCTCTATATTTTATCACCAGGGCCATGGTCAGGGTGCTGAGGCTGTCCTGCCTGCAGTGGCTAGGGTTTGCCATGCCTATTACCCTGCCTCTGGGCCAGGGTGTCCCTGTGAAGAGAGGTCCCAGCCTCCACCCTACTGTGACACCAGGGGGCATATCCATGGGTGCCCAGCAGGCCGGACTCCAGGGGCCCCCCATGGGTGCCGAAGCTGCACTTGCATGTTGGCTGAGGCTGAGGTCCAGGTCCAGGGGCTCCTCTTGTCCTCTTGTCCCAGGGTGGGCACGTGGGGCAGTGCAGCTGCTGGGCTGAGTCCTTAACGGTGCCCCAGCTCTCCTCAGTGCCCCTGCAGATGCTGCTGTGCCTGGGTGGGACGTGCTCCGCCCTGCATTTCCTGGCCACGCTCCTGCTGATCCCGTATAAAAGTGAGTTGGGTGCATGGGCGAGTGGAGCTGTCACTGTTGCTGCCGCTGCTGTAACCAGAGCTCTGCTGTGTTGCCTACATCTGCAGGCCAAGTGTTCAGTTATCCTCAGGATCACCTGGCCCTCGACCTGGTCTTGCTCTTGCTGATGGGGACTCTGGAAGCACCCCGGATATATCTTGGTGAGTTGGCCGACTGTGAAAACTGTACCTGTTGGGGTCCTCTAAGCAGGCCTCATTGGTAATGTGGCTCTCAGAGGCACTGGGTTTAAGTACTCCACCAGTTGCCTGCAGGTCTCACCTTACAGCATCATTAAGTATTAAGTAGTTTGTTGAGAAGCTTTGTTCAGGAGACAGTAGCATGCAGCATGCTGGGAGAGAGGCTTCCTGTCAGAAGCAGAGCTGCTGGGTAACAGCACTGTCCTTGGAGCCAAAACATTCACCTCCTGGTTTGCCCTCCCCTCGGTCTGGGTGGGGGTCTGTCCCATCTCCACCAGAACCTCAGGCCAGGAGGTATGGGAGGCTCCGTTCAGAAGCACAGTATGCCCTTGGCCCTTTATGCACCCCCATCTCACTTTGGGGGGGCAGGGCTTCCAGCCCCGTCTGTCCAGCATGTCCATGGCAGGCACATGTGCACTGGCACAGCGATCACTGCATTTCTGCCCGTGCACCAGGGTCCTGGCATGTCCCAGCCAGCCACACACACCCAGCCAGCCACAAGAGCACAGACGCCTCAGCCCTCCGGCTGAGCACCCTGGGCCTTAGTGTCCCCGGTCACACACTGAGGCTGTGCCAAGGGCGGGCGGTGAGCAGCAACAGAACTGCTGGGCATCTGCCCCTCCCACCCCTCCCAAGCACCCAAGGCATGTGCCGTCAGCTCTCAGCATCTGGGATGAGCATGTTCTGTGACTGACCCGTCTGTGAAACACACATTAAATTTCCAGACTGGCCTCAGCCCTGAAAATAAAATATGTTTGGAAATTTTAAAACAAAGTCCCCTGGGTCCAGTTGGAATTAGGAAAGGAGTCAGAGCGCACTTGGGTGGGTTTCAGGGAGCCAGACCTCCATCCCCACCCCCACAGTTGACCCAGAGACAGGGGTGAGGTCAGAGCTACAGTTGGTCTGCACCCCGCTCCCTGGAGCTCCGCCCTTGTGCGGTTTGCCTTTGGACACTGAGTCCTGGGGGGACAGTCTCTCACTGGACATCCTGAGGCCATAGGCCTGCATGCTGGTGGTGTGCTGGCCCATGGCTTGCAGCCTTGCTTTCCTGGACATGCTCCACTGCTGGGTCCCAAGCGGCGCCCACAGCCTTGTTCTTACTGTGTCTTTTCTGCTCTTCAGGCACCAAGGGCAACCTGACAGAGGCCAAGGGGCCGCTGGCTACCAGCCTGGTCCTCACGGGGGCCAGTGCCCTGCTGTCCGTCTACTTCCTGCTCTGGCAGACCCTGGTGCTGTGGGCAGACTCGGTCCTCAGTGCCACGCTCCTGGCCGTGCATGGCCTGGAGGCCATCCTGCAGGTGGTGGCCATCGCCACCTTCCTTGGTTAGACAGGTGATGTGCGGCCCCCAGGGTGCCCCTGACGGGAGCACTCCTGGGGATCCCTGAGGTCCCTGCCCCGTGGCACAGAGGACAGGGTCCTTCTTCATCGCTCAGCCTGTGTAATGGGGCCAGGTGGTTTGGGTGGCTTATGAGTCTCCTTGAGGGCAGGACCAGGACAGAACAAGTGTGGGGCAAGGTGTTGGGGACATCTGTTGCCAGGGTCAGGGACTGGCCTGGGACAACCCTCGGGATGGCCCCAAGCCAGGGGGCCAGTGGACTTTGCCCTGTCACCTCCCAGGAGGAGCAGCTTCCTGTGGTGTCCCCAACTGTCTCCCTCAAGTGTGTATCCAGACGCTGGCCATCCCGCCAGGACTCCCACAGCACAGCATTCCGTGGGGTCTCTACGTCCCTGAGTGTCCACATGTCTCCACAGTGGGAAATGGCTGTGTGAGTGGGGCAGGGAATGGGGGGTCTTCAGCCGCTCTGACAGACATCTCCAGAAGAATGCACACAGCGGGGCTGGTTGGCTCCAGGACGTGGCTCCTCCTCAGCAGCCACAGCCCCGTCCCCAGGGACTGACCAGTGGACACCCGTGAGGTGCTGTGGAGCGCCTCTCCCTGCCCCGGGGTTGGTGACTGCCATTCAGGGCTGAGATGCCCCAGCCTCATCGTTAGGACCTCAGTCACAGTGGTACTTGGTGCGGCAAGAATCCAGGTCTCCTGTGAGCTGATTCTTTCTTCCGTCTGTTCCTATTAGTGTTTTCTGTTTGGAGTGATGTGTTCCAATGGACTTGTGCTTTCTCTATGCCATATTTTTTTTCTTTTTTTTTTAATTATTAAATTTTATTTTAATTGTTGTTCTTATACAGTTTTCTGTTTTCTACTCCCATCTCGTCCCACCGCCCCAGCCCTCCCCAGCTCCCTCCCATTTCCACCCCCTCTATGCCATATTTTTAAAATAAATGTTTATACCTCCCTGAGTTTTTCTTCATTAAGGCCACCTGCCTCCCACAAGTCTTGTGTCCCCTCGGCACAAGGGCCAGTGTGCTGGGCAGGCCGCACCTCCCATCCGGCTACCCAGAGCAGTTTCCCCAGAGGCTGAGAGGCCAGGCTTTCCCTCCTCCAGGCTTCCCCTGGTCTTTGAGGGGGGTTGGCCTCAGCAAAAGGCAAGGGCAACACCAAGTCTTATCCTTGGTTGGGGTGAACATGGGCCCCAAATGTCTGCAGCCCTGGAAGAGAGGGCACCTGCTTCCCTGCCACCTGGGGTGCTGCCAGAGCGACTTGGAGCCACACACCCTGCCACGGGGGCCCTGGCCTATAGGCTGGGAGACCCAAGGATCTGGGCTGTGCCCTCAATACACCCCTCCCTGTGGCCACAGAGTCTTAGGAGGTCACCATGACTCCAGGTGACCTACAACCAGCTGACATTCCAGGCCCCCTGAGTCCTCCTTGCTGATTGGGGCTCCTCCCCTGAAGACAGTGCTCTGAAGGCACTCCCTTCCCAGCATGGGTGCCCACACAGCCACACAGGCTTGGCCTCAGGAAGGGTGAAGGCAGGCAGGGGCCTTCCCTCTGGTTGCTCAGCGGCAGGGAGACAACCAGGAAGCCAGGACTCAGGCAGGGCCCGGCTTCAGGATGAAGGCCACTTCCTGCGCTCTTCCATGGGCACCCCTGTGAGGCATTGGAGACCCCTCCTTGGGGTCCTGGCACCAGGGAAGTGCAGGGAGGCGTGCCTCCCAGGGGCTCCGGGGACGTGCTCTGTGCCAGCCAATGCCTTGCCCTTCTGGGACTCCCTTTCCTGCACCCCCACCCTAGGAAAAATAGCCGGGGCCTTGGGGTCCCACATATAGTCCGAGGGACACATCACCTGGGCCTGCCCTCTGACCCTTCTCCCCTCCCGGAGGGGGGGCTCCTGGGAGTCCATTCAAAAGGAGGGCGGCCCTGCGTGGAGCACTCCGTGGGTTCTCTCTGACCCCAGGAATCCTCAGACTTCCTTCAGACATCCCCACCCCTCAGGGGTGTCCAGGATGGGCTTAGGGTCACAGAAGAGAGGCTTCAGGGGCTCTGGGGTTGTGAAGAAAGGAGCCCCCACCCTGAGAAACTCACAGACTGCAGCCTGGCCTAGCGCTCCCTGACACTAGAGGGGTGGCTGAAGGAGGGACTCTGCCCCTGAGCCTGGGGCCGAAGTGGGCCCCTTCTGTGCACCCGGGGCTGGAGTCCGACCTCCCTTGGCACCCCCAGCTACCCCGATGGGGCTCAGCTCAGCGGCTCCTGGAAGGCCTCAGAACCTCAGCGCGCGCATCCCAGCGCAGAAGGGGCTCCGGGGCCTGCCCGTCCATCCGTGGGCGCCAGACTCCAGGGCTGGGGTCCCAGCCCCGGCCCGGGAGGGTGGCGGGGACGCCCCGCAGGGAGCCCAGTGCGGGCGGGTCTGGAGCCACAGGCGGCGCTTGGACGTCGCCGCCCCGCCCCCGACCCGCGCCGCGTCGGCCAGGTTCTAACCTGCCGCTCAGGTTCCTCCTGGCGGCTCCGCCCCTGTCCAGCCAGGCCCATCCCCGCTGCGCGTCCTCCTGCCCGCGGAGCTGGGCGCCGACAGACAAGCGGACAGCCGTGCGGCCGTGGGGACCCAGGGCCAGGAGCAGCAGGTGAGCACCGCGGGGGGCTTCGGCGGGAGAGAAGCGGGAGGCGCGCACACCGACGGCGGGCGGCCCGGGCCTCAGCTTCCCCAGGAGGCGGTGCAACTCGGGGCTCAGCCCGGGTCTGAGGGCCGGGTCTGCCGCGAGGGCCGCGGCAGGAGGCATTGGTTGGGGGTCGAGGGGCTGCGCTGAGCTCCTGGTCAGGAGCCCATCCTGCTACGGCCTGGCCGGCCCCGTCCCGTCCTGGACGGCGCTGGGGCGCGGGGACATTTTTAAGCCAGGGCACTGAGTCAGCCGGCCGGCCCCATGCCAGCCCTAGGGCTCGGTGCGGGGAGCCCGGTCCTCCATCGAAGGGGCGGTGGGCGGGGTTCTTCCTGTTCTGGAAGACCCCACCGCCCGTTCTGGACAGGCCTCCACTGGGGGAAGACTGTTGAGATTGGCCTAGGCTCCCTGTGGGTCAGACAGTAGGAGGCACTTCCTGGGTGTGTGTGGGGGATCCAGGGCCAGGGAACGTCGGGCTAGGGTCAGACTCCCCGTCATGGTCAGGGTGTGGGAGTTTCAGGGAGGAGGCAGCTGCGGGTGGGGCAGAACGGGCGGGGGGGGGGGGGGGGGGGGGGGGGGGGGGGGGGGGGGGGGGGGGGGGGGGGGGGGGGGGGGGGGGGGGGGGGGGGCATGCAGGGGCAGTGAGCACCCAGCCTCTAGCTCTCAGTCAGGCCCCCCTCCCTGGGCCAGGCTGGTGGGGGCAGCCTCTGTGCCTGGGACTGTGACTGGTGGCAGTGGAGGGGGCTAGGCAGTGCTCTGCACGACTGTCTCTGCCCCCACTCCAGGCCTAGTCACCTGGGGCAGGGCCCAGCTGGTGGCACCTCCCCTGCCCTGACTCTGTGCACATAACTCTCTCTCTCTCTCTCTCTCTCTCTCTCTCTCTCTCTCTCTCTCTCACACACACACACACACACACACGCACACTCACACACCCGAGCCCTGCCCAAGCCTCTCCTGGTCCCTGCCTAGTGCCCCGCCTGGATGTCTCAGAGCTCCTGCTGGCCCTGCTGCTTCAGCCTGCTGGCTCCTGCGTCCTTAGTGTGCCCCAGCAGCTGCAGCCCCCGCCCCTCCTTCCCAGACTCACCCCTACCTCCCCCCAGGGCAGGCCCCTTCCTCAACTGCAACTCCCAGACCTCAGCACGCCTGAGCCTGAGGGTCTCCCTGTTTCAGAGCCCCACCTGGCTCTCCTGGGCCTTAGGCTGACTCCTCCCCTAGGTCACTGGGCTACCCGGGCCTGGAGTTTGAACCTGGAGCCTGTCCTTCCGCCCTCCCTGCCCTGCTGGGGCCTCCACCCCTCCACTCTGTGACCGGTGTGCTGTTCACACCCGGAAAATGATGGCCATAAACAGAGGTGCAGCCTGGGCTGGCCCCTGGGGTCGCATGGCACCCCTGCCCCCACCCCCTGAAGAAGCCCCACTTCCCCCTTGAAACTCCACATGCTCCCTGAGGCAGATGCAGTGCCTACGCCCACCTCCCTGCTGGTCCTGATGCCCCTACCTGGCCCTGGCAGCTGAAGGCCACTGGGGCCCAGCCTAGGCTCCCAAGGGGAGGGGCCCATCATGGCCTGTGCATGCCTGTGTGCCCGCAGGCCTATGTTTCACCCAGGTGCGTGTCCCTGGACACACGTGCCCAGTGCCCTTGGCTCAGCCCGCCAGGAATCCCATTAAGCAAATATTCGGGCTCACCCACTGAGGTCACGAGCATTCCCGGCATTCTTGGGCGACAGGCAGAGGAATCTGGCCAGGTCCCTCCCCCACCCCTCCCCAGAGAGGCAGGTGGGAGGCAGTGGCCCGAGGCCCCCAGGGAGGCCTTCCTGCAGGAAGGACCTAGTCAAATCAGAACATCCTGGGCTGCTCCCTGCCCTGGACACCAACACCCCTGGTGTGTGGCAACAACTCTGGCAGACCCCAAACATGGAGACCTCTCTCCGGTGACCTTTGACAGGAGGATGATGTGGGCTCAGAGATCCCCATGGGGCACAGACTGCCAGGAACCAGGCTCTGCCCATGCCCAGGGCGGGGGGCCCTCTTGACTCTCCCCAGGGTCCCCTGGTCTGGCCCTGTCCTGTCTCAGGGATCTCATAGTGCCATTCCCTCTGCTGAAAAGTGCTGCCACCCCAACCCTCCTTTAAGGCCCCCAGGACCCTTTGCAGAGCACCACTCCAGACAGCCTCTCTGGGGGTGGGACCCCTCTGCTGGCCCATCATGGGGTGTCTGTGTGGAGGACCAAGAGTCTGGGGTGTGGTGGGGCTGTGATGATGGCCCACTGGGACATGGGGTGAAGATAGGTGGTCCTGGGAATCTGGACAGGCGGTCAGAGCTCCAGCCCCAGGGCCTGGGGAGCGGCGGGGAGGAGACCCAGCCCCAGGGGGGTGTCAGCGCTGCCCTCCGTCCACTCAGGTGTGAGCCAGGCACGAGGCCCTGGACTCAGGCCACACCGAGGTCTGCCCTCCACCGCTACTGAGGACGCCATGAGCCAGTCAGGGTCTCTGAGCTGCTGCCCAGGCCCTGCCAAGTGAGTCCCCACCTGCCCAGCTCAACCCCACTCACCAACCCCCGGCAGCCCGGGGAGGTGAAGCTGGGCCCCACCCTTACCAGCCCCTTCCCCGCAGTGGCAGCCTGGGCCGGTCTGACACCATGGCCAAGATGAGTGCCAAGGACCTGTTTGGTGAGTGAGGTTTGAGGAGGGAGAGTCTGCCCCCCACCCTGTTCTGGAATGCTCTGCTGGGCTCCCACCAAGGGGGGATGCAGGGTGGCCCCAGGCACCCAGAGGCAGCTCGGGGACCCTGGTCCTCCAGGCCCCTGCAGCCCTCCCCCAGGCGGTAAGGGGAGAGGCCTTTACTAATAATTCAGGACCATCAATATTGATTCGGCCGCGCTCCTTGCTGCAACCCGATCAGATGGGCACTAAGTGCCAGGTGTCTGCTCCAGGAAGGCCACCCCCCAGCCAGCACCTCCCCCCAGGCGCACCCCAGCTGTGCCCCAGGGGCACCGGCTCATTTATGCCTGTAGACAAGGTGCCCAGTCTGGAGAGCCAGGAGCCCCAGAGAGGGCAGGGAATGTATTAGCTGCCAGCGAGGGTGGGAAAGGCCCTGGCCCAACCCCTCCCCCTGTAAGGTGGGGCGGCCCCCTGTACCCCCCACCCCCACAACAGACCCTGGTCACAGATGCCACCACCTGTCTGAGTGGTCGTCCTCAGGACAGAGGGAGGTCCGCCTCCTGCCGGGACCTCAAGCCCCTCCTGGTGGGCATGGGGGGCCCATGGAGCAGTACTCCTCATGTCCATGCTGCCACCCTTCCTGTGGCCCAGCCCGGGGGTCCAGCTCATGTGGACCAGGGGCCCTGGGGCCCGCCCTCTGGGGTGGGTGAGTGACTGGTGTGTCCCCGTTCAGAACAGAGGAAGAAGTACTCCAATTCCAACGTCATCATGCACGAGACCTCCCAGTACCACGTCCAGGTGAGGCTGCGCCCGGGGGCACCCTGTCCTGCCCAGCGCACCCGTGGTGCTCCTGGGCCCCTGGGTCGGGGACACGGAGGCCCTGGGAGAAGTGGGCTGCCCCGCATCTGACCTGGGCACAGCCACAGTGGGGGCTCCCTCCAGGTCTGGGGGCTCATAGTCTGAGGGTACTGGGAGCTCCGGGTCGGTGTCGGGCAGACAAGGTGCTGGTGGCCGGCGCAGCCCAGGGGAGTCCATGCCCTGGGTCCTGTCTGGCAGCCCTCAGGTGGAAAGTCCCAGTGGGAAAGAGGACAGCAACATGAGGGGTGAGTTGGAGAGAAGGTGGAGTAGGGACCCCCTGCACTGAGCATCTGCAGGGAAGGCTCGGGGTGAGTGGAGCCTGGTCAGCTGCTCTGGGGATGGACCAGCTGCCAGCGCAGGGGTTTTCTCTGAGGTCAGTTCGAAGTCACTCTCACACCTTGGGAAAGAGGCTTTTTAAATGGCCTTCCTGCTCTGGGCAGCTGGCCACATTCCTGGTTCCTGGTCACTGTCCAAGCCTGCAGGACAGCAGGGCTGGGGATGGCTGAGGAGGGAGAGAGGTGGGGGTTCCCTGGACTGGGAAGTTGGGGGCTTGGACCAGGAAGACAAGTGCTTCCCTCCCCAAAGGGCCCTCCCTACCGACAGAGGTCAGGCACGTCACTGCTTCCTGAGCCTTGGTTTCCTCATCTACACAATGGGTCCACAGAGACGCTGGGACTTCCTTGGGCTCTTGAACTGGGCGGTGTCGGGTGACACACCCTCCCCACCCGCCTGGGCAGGCTGGGGCCGTTCTGTGCTGCAGGGCTGGTGACCGCTGCTGGCTCAGTGTCCAAGGTTAGGGCATGGATGGTGGGTGGGTCAGTTTCGTCCCTGTCCACAGACTGCTGTGCCACATCTCTGGGGGAGGGGGACTTTGCCCTCCTTGGTGAGGAACTGCCTGTCCCGCCAGGACTCCTGGCCCTGTTCCTGGACTTTGGTCCGAGCTAGCCTGTGGAAGGAGCCCCTAGGGGCGCTCCTCTGCCTTCCCTGTAGCCAGCAAGGCTGGGGCATCGGCAGGGCTTGCCAGCTCCTCCCAGATGAGGAAACTGAGGCAAAAAGAGAGGGTGCGAGGTGGAGGCCAGGTCAGACCCATCCTGGCAGTGAGGGTTTTTTAAAATTTATTTTTCTAAATTAGTGTCAGAAAAATTGATGTTGAGGATGGAGAACATGCAGTTGGGTTACAGACTGTGTGGTCACCACCAGGAATAGAGCCATGCAGGTCCCAGAAGGGCTCTGTTCCCCACTCCCTGCTGGGGCCTCCTGCTGACCCTGCGAGGTCCCACCTTCCCCTGCCCCCAGCCCCACCTCGGGCAGCACGCTCTCTGCCCCAGTCACCACCATTGTGTCTTTCTGAGTGTCCCCCACAAACAAAATCATGCGGCTTGCAACTGCCCTCGTTCTGCTTCATGAACTTACGTGAAGAAAACAGGAAGGTGTGGGGCAAGGCTCTGCACAGCGCCAGGCTGCAGGGATGCTTCGTGGCCCCTGGCAGCTGGCAGCGTCCTATCCGCGTGCTGCCGATGCAGACCGGCCAGGCTGTCTGCCATTGTGGCCTGTGGATTCGTAAGCGTAACTGCCTTTGGCTGAATGGAAGTGTTTAATTTTGGCGACACCTGATGTATCGTTTTCTGTTTATAGTTGTTTTGTTGTCACTGCCTGGCCCGTGGCACTGGAGATGGCTTCCTGCATTTTCTAGATGCCTCATGCTCTAGACTTATACGTGTGGGTCTGTGAGTCACTTCAAAGTCACTTCGGGTGTGGTGTGGATGCTAGGCTAATTTTGGGGCAGGGGACTCGAGGCTCATTTTCCCCCGTGGAACGCAGAGCTCTGTTGAGAGGATGTTCTTCCCTCACTGTGGCACTGGGGTGCTTTTGTTGGACACGGTGGGTTGGGTCTGGGCAAGCTGACTTCTGGGCTCTCTGAGGGACGTTGTTTTTACCTGTCACCGTTTTACCGGTCTTGCAGTCGGGCAGTGTGAGTTCTCCAACTGTGTTCTTTCTCTTCAAGGTTTTCCTGCCTGTTCTCAGTTCTGCGGACTTACGTTTACATAGCGGAATCAAATTGTCTAGTTCTACCCCCACAAAGGCTGCTAGGGTTCTGACTGGCACTTGGTCAACCCTGTGGGCCAACTTGGGCAGTGGCAGCCCCTTCACTGCGCGGGCTCAGTCCAGCCCAAGCACTGACCAGGGCACCTCTAGTTCCTCTCAGATCCTGGCTAGCTGTTTTCACTGTGGAGTTCTTGAGTATCTTTGGTTGAAATACTCCTTAGGTATTTGGCTTTTATAAATGGTATTCTTTTTCTTTTTTCAATTGCATTTTCTGATGGTCTGGTGGTAGCCTGTAAGGAAACAATTAAATTTCTGCACCATGACCAAGTGTCCCAAGTCCAGGCTAAACGCTTTGGTTTCTTCTCAGGGTTCTGCTGGTGGAGTCACTGGATGTTCTGTGTGTCCGTCCTCCATACTTGATGTCCTCTTTCAGCCACTTTACTGTTCTTACTTGGTGGCCCTGGCCAGGACCACAGGGACACACTGAATGGATCTCTGGTCTTGCATCCTGGCTTGGAGGGCAGCCGTCACTGCCACCCTTCGTGGACGGAGGAGGTTCCTCTCTGTGTTCTGTGGGCTGAGGCCTTTCAGGGCGGAAGGTGGTTGAGTGTCAACGAGCATGTTTTCCGAATGATGCTGATTGTGCTTTGCTTTTCGTTTTTGTTTTACTGTTGAATCAGTCTTGTGTTTCTGGGGTAAACCTCACGTATTCGTGGTGTGTTTCAGTTTTATAGTTTTTACGTGTGGAGGTGCTAACTCGCTAACATTTTGTTACAGGTTTTTCTGCAGCAATGGTTATTAGAGACATCAGTCTATAATTTTCTGTATTTATTGATTTGAGAAAGTAAGACACAAAACATGTGGTAACCAACTGTTATCAGTGAGGCTTCCCATTAATAGTAAGCTGCGAGTAATCACCTTTGGGGGGAGTCAAAAGTTATACTTGGATTTTCTAATGCATGGAGGTTGGTGCCCCTAACCCCCACATTGTTCAGGGGTCACCTGTGCTTCCTAATTTTCCTTGTGTCTGCATGACCCATGGATTACTCAGGAGCATGTTGCTTCTTTTGCAATATTTTGGGGTGTTCCAGTCATATTTTTATTAGTGGTTTCTACTTGGATTCCACTACAGTCAGAGACCCTGAATGATTCCACTCACACGAAATTTACTGATTTGAGCCCTGGCTGGAGTGGGTGGGGATCGTTTGGATTGAGCGCCTGCCTGCAAACCAGAGTTGCCCGTTCAATTCCCAGTCTAGGGCACATGCCTGGGTTTCGGGCCATGTCCCCAGTAGGGGGCGCATGAGAGGCAACCACACACTGATGTTTCTCTCCCTCTTTCTCCCTCCTTTTCCCTGTCTCTAAAAAGTAAATACATAAAGTCTTCAAAAACAAAGAGAAATCTACTGATGTGTTTTGGGCCCAGCTGCACGGTATTTTTTGGTTTGGCAATGCCGATGCGGTGTGTGGCTGACAGCGTGTGTTTCTGCCCACTTCCCTGTGTCACCTGATGGCAGATGTGCAGCAGAGTCCAGCCTGCGCTGTCACTCGGGTCTGCAGGGAGCAGCCTTGGCCCTGCACCACACCTGACAGCTGCACATACTGGCCTCTCTCCCCCCAGAGGGCTCCCACGTCCCCACATCTCAGCCTGCAGGGCTTGTTAGCACTGGTCCACAGACGAGGTAGAAAATTCAGCAGCCACTTATTTCTGGAGTAACGGTCTCAGAGTTTCCACTTGCAAATCTTTCATTCAGCAAGATTGTGTGCAACTTTCTGTAATAACGCTACATGACTGTATCTTCCTTTAGGCTCTCTGTGCACATCTTTTGCCAGTTTCGTTATTGAGATGATAAGCTTCTACTTACTTATTTATGCATTTATGTTGGTGCCCTTAATTGTTGTACTTAACACGATAGAGCTTGGAACAAAGCGGGAACCACCGTGGTGGTGCATGTAGGCCTCTTGACATATTAAGACAATCAGCCGTCACCATGTCGGTTTATCTGTGCTTTCCCTGCGTTTTTACTTTGCATATGGTGTTTTGTCCCGGAAGAAATCGTTACATTTTCATTAAGTAAAATATATTGGCTTTTTCCCCTGAGCACCTGGACTGCCTTCCTTGCTTCCGAGTTCCCCTCCATGGAGCCTTTCCTGGACTCTCGGAGATCACTGGCGCATCCTTGCAGCACTTTCATGGAGCCTGCCTTACGGCTGGGTGCTAATGCCAGCCCCCCCACCCCCCGTTGGTGTTAGTGTGGCATTGCTTCCTAAGTTCAGGCCTGACTCGGGGAGCCAGGCTGGGAGAGACGGGGTAGGGGGGAGGTGCGCTGGGCTGGCCAAGGGTCCCCAGGGTTGCCACCAGAAAGCTCACTCATTCCCTGCACACTCACTGAGGGCCTGCTGTGTGTGGGCATGGTCCCAGCCCTGGGGACACAGCAGTGAACCCAGCAGCCCAAATCCCTGCCCTCATGCAGAGAGCACAAAGGACATCACACACAGATGAGGTCGGCTTGTGATAAATAAAACACAGGGCAGGTGAGGAATGTGGCGAGGTGACAGAGTGATGCTGTAGCTGGGAGCACCCTGAAGAGCGGGTGGGGGGGGGAGGGGGGAGAGGGACAGCTAGTGCAGAGGCCCTGAGGTGAGCCTCCCAGGAGGCAGGGTGGGTGGGGATCATTTGTGTAGGGCAGCCAGGTTCTATCAGGGCTTGGCTGTGGCCAACAGACCTGCACAGGGCAGAGAGACGCCCTGAGGGGGTGCTCTGCCTCTTCACACCCCCAGGGCAAGTGTTCCTCCCCAGGCCCCTGGGAGCAGCCCCTGGGCCCTGGCTCTGGGCACAAGGAGCACTCTGCCCAGAATGACCACCCACCCTCTGACACCCCCAGCACCTGGCCACATTCATCATGGACAAGAGCGAGGCCATCATGTCAGTGGACGATGCCATCCGGAAGCTGGTGCAGCTGAGCTCCAAGGAGAAGATCTGGACCCAGGAGATGCTGCTGCAGGTCAATGACAAGTCGCTGCGGCTGCTGGACATGGAGTCCCAGGTGGGGCAACAGCAGGGGCAAAGAAGGCCCTCAGGGCCTCTCTGCAGGGGCGGGGTCAGGACAAGGGCAAAGGGCAGGCCAGCAGGGCGCGGCCCAGGGCCCAGAGTCCTGGGAGCTGGGTGCCCAGGGTGCACCCGCCTCTGCAGAGCCTGTAAACCCACCACACAGAGCAGTGCCTGGCTGGGCAAGGGGGTCTGTGTGCAGGAGCTGTGGCCTCTGCCCAATGGGCAGAGGCAGGTCTGTGTCTGTCCACGCCTGGGCCACATCCCTTCTCTGTGCCTGCAAGTTATGCTTGTACTTGTGTCCGTGGCAGAGGCCATGTGCTGGGCCCACAAGTCACCCCCTGCCCATGGCTGGTGTGCTCCACTGGTCCAGCCCACGTCTTAGCGCCCCTGCCCCCCCACCCCGCCCTGCAGGAGGAGCTTGAGAACTTCCCACTGCCCACCGTGCGGCACAGCCAGACGGTGCTGAACCAGCTGCGCTACCCCTCCGTGCTGCTGCTCGTGTGCCAGGACTCGGAGCAGAGCAAGCCCGACATCCACTTCTTCCACTGCGACGAGGTGGAGGTGAGCGGGACTATAGTGAGCAGGGGCGGTGGGCCACACTGGGCAGGGCCGAGCGAGCCTGACGCCCCTCCCCGCAGGCGGAGCTGGTGCACGAGGACATCGAGAGCGCGTTGGCTGACTGCCGCCTAGGAAAGAAGATGCGGCCCCAGACCCTGAAGTGGGTGTGGGACTGGGGGCGGGGGGGGGGGAGCGGGTAGGGCCGCCCCTAGGAAGGCGCAGCCGCTGAGCAGCTTTGTCCCCACTACAGGGGCCACCAGGAGAAGCTCCGGCAGCGGCAGTCGGTGCTGCCTCCCCGCCAGGGCCCCGCCCCCGTGCCGGTCCACCACTACGCCCAGGACGCTTCTCCCCCCAAGAACCGCGTGAGCCAGCCAGGTGGGCCGAGGGCGCTGGGCTGGAGGCTGATGCGGTCCCTGGGGGGCTGAGTCAGCAGCAGCTCTGCCTCTCCGCCCACCCCCCCTCCGCTATCCAGGCTTCTACCGTCAGGAGTCGCAGGATGAGGAGCCGCCGCGGGCCGTATTGGCTCAGAAAATAGAGAAGGAGACGGTGGGTCTGAGCCTGATAGTGCCTCCAACAGGCTGCACCCGCCCCTCCCCTGGGCCAGGGGCCAAGGGGCATCACGTGGGTCTGCTGGGCGCCCCTCTGACCCCTGCTCCTGCTCTGACCCCAGCAAATCCTCAACTGTGCACTGGATGACATCGAATGGTTCGTGGCGCGGCTGCAGAAGGCAGCTGAGGCTTTCAAGCAGCTGAACCAGCGCAAGAAGGGAAAGAAGAAGGGAAAGAAGGGGCCGGCAGGTGCTGGGGGGCGGGGAGAGGGGGAGGCAGGGACTGGGCGGGGGAACAGAAAGGGGGCGGACTGCATCAGGCTGCAGGCGCACCCACTGGCACAGTGATAAGCCAGCCAGGCTCATGGCTGCCATCCCCCCCAACCCCACCCCCTGTTGCAGAGGGTGTCCTCACGCTGCGGGCCCGGCCCCCCTCCGAGGCCGAGTTTGTGGACTGTTTCCAGAAAACAAAGCTGGCCATCAACCTGCTGGTGAGTCCAGCAGCCCTCCTCTGGCCCTATCCTCTGTGCCAACATTGAGGATGGGGCCCCCGGTCCGTGCCCCCTCCCCCCCGCGCCCTGCGTGGTCCTGGCACCCGGTGTGTCTGCCGTTGCTCACTAGCACCCTCTTTGGCCCCCAGGCCAAGCTGCAGAAGCACATTCAGAACCCCAGCGCCGCGGAGCTTGTTCACTTCCTCTTCGGGCCTCTGGATCTGGTGCCTGGAGTGGGGGGCCGGGTGTGGGTGTGGGAGCAGCAGGCGGGGCTGCCCCGGCTGAGGGTGGGGGAAGCATGTGCCCGCCGAGGGGTGCAGCTGGCCTATGGTGCTGCGGGGTGGGGCTGGGGCAGGGGCAGGACCCCCTCTGAACCATCTTGTGCCCCAGATCGTCAGCACCTGTGGTGGCCCAGACATTGCACGCTCCGTCTTCAGTCCCCTGCTCTCCCGAGAAGCCGTGAGCTTCCTGCGGGGCCACCTAGTTCCTAAGGAGATGGGGCTGTGGGACTCGCTGGGGGAGACCTGGACACGTCCTCGGTACAGCTTCGGGCAGGGAGGGCTGAGGGTTCTGGGGGTGGGGCCAGCTCTGGCTCACCCCGGATCTCCCACCTCAGCGCCGAGTGGCCTCGGGAGCCACAGGTGACCCTTTACGTGCCCAAGTTCCACAGCGGCTGGGAGCCGCCCCTGGATGTGCTGCAGGAGGCCCCCTGGGAGGTGGAGGGGCCAGCCTCCGCCCCTGGTGACGAGGTCAGACACCCACCCTTGCCTCCTCAGCCCCCCTCCACCCCCATCCTCACCACAGCTGCCATCCCCCTCCCCCGCCTGCCCCCTGCCCCACACCAAGCCCCTGTGGCCCCCTTCCCCACAGCAGACTCCAGCCAGCCGGCTATCCTTTCGAAGCTCCCCGAAGCACAGCCTTGTACCTGAGTCCACAACCCCTGGAGACCTCCTCCCCCCAGTCAGCTCTGCACATGCTCACAGGTGAGCTCCCCTCCAAGTGAGTGAGTGTGGCCCCAGCCACCCAAGGTAGCACATGCCTTGCTCCCGTGAGTCCAGGTAGAACGTTCCAGACTGGACCCAGGTGTCTGTTCTCACTCAATGATGTTCAGTTCAAAGAAAGGTGGCGGCAGCTGCCCGTAGCTTCACATCTTAGGGCTGTGGCTGGAAATCGACTGAGCACCAACCAAGCCACGGAGCTCAAGGGGCTCACCAGTCCCTGTCCCTGTGCTGGAGTGGATTTAGGCCCAACCTAAGAGCCGGAGGGGGAGACAGCGGGTCTGGACTACAACAGGCCCCCCCATCCCCACCCCACACCTCTAAGGACCATGTCCTGCAGCCCCAGGGCCTGTCCTCACTCCTGGCCTGGGGTCAGCCTGGGGAGCAGGCCACCCTGCCACACCCCAGGATTCAGCTACAGGAGGGGAGGGTTTCAAAGCCTGGTTTTCACAAGGGCCCCTGTAAGGAGCATTTTTCTCCTCTGATGTGGCTGGCCCCCTCTGGCCAGTCTGGACGGGGGGCTGTAGCAGACACCCCAGCTGCTAGGACCAGACAGAGGGCTGGGCTGGGCAGCAGCCACCAGCTGCTCTGGGCTGAGGTCAGGGTGCCCACAGGCAGTTTGCCACCAGGGCTCTTGGGCACCGTCTGTGCCATGGGAAGGGGCCATGGCTCAGCAAATGTCCGTCCTTCCCTCTGTGGTCAGCTGCTTTTCAGGGATGGATGTGACCCTGTCATTTCTTGGGTCCACACCTGGCTCTTGGGGGCTGGGCCTGGAGACCCCCAAGGTGGCCTGGGCAGGTGCCAGCCTTGCTATGCCCAAGGCACCCAGGTCCCGCCAGCCTCCCCCACCACTGACTGCTGTCTGGCCCCCCCCTCCATGCAGGGCCCCGTACGCTCTGGGGCCTGCCACAGTTTCCATTCCCCATGACAAGCTGACGCTCTCTCCACTGCGACCTTGGAGAGTGGAGCAGAAGGCAGCTGAGTGCTTGGGAAGCGGCTCCCCCCAGTGGGGCCCCAGGTCCAGGAGACCCCGGTTCAGCCCCTTCTGTTCTACGCAGGCGCTACGAACCAGAACCCACACCAGCCATGGCCAAGTATGTCAAGGTCCTCTACGACTTCACAGCCCGAAATGCCAATGAGCTGTCCGTGCTCAAGGATGAGGTCCTGGAGGTGAGTGCCCCACCCCTGCAGGAGGGGACTGCCCAGGGGAGGCTGGGGTGTGGGTGGGGGCGGATTCATAACCCTGGGACGTGGCTTGTCTGCCACTGCTTTCCGCAGGGCCTGCCCCTGGGGCTCCAATATGGTTCCCCCGGGGCCCCAGCCCCCTCCCCCAGCAGATACTGGATGAGGGGCCCCCTCCCGTGGAGGCATGAGAGGGGCCAATGACCAGGGGACCCTCCAACCTACCAGGGGCTTGTTCCTTGTGCCCACCCCTGGAGCCCACTGGAGGCACCGTCTGGATTCGGTGCCAACCCCAAATCTAGGTTGCCCCCTCGGGGAGGAGAGTGGAGCAAGTGAAGCGGTTGGTCTCTGTCTATAGTGAGGCTGGGGCCCCTGGCTCAGGGTGCTGTGGGGGCGTGAGCCCCTACAAGCCACAGGAAGGTTACCCTGGGCCAGGGGCGCCTGGAGGGGGTGGTGATGGTTCCCATAGGGCTTAGGGGATCAGGGGAGAGATGCTAAAGCTGTCTCTGGACTATGTGTGAGGGGGTTGCATGCTGGTAGTCCCAGCATCACACACTGGTGCCCGTGGTCAGAGGGGCGGGGCGACCTGTTGACCAGGAGTGACAGCAAGTGTGCGGCGCCCCCAGGTGCTGGAAGACAGCCACCAGTGGTGGAAGCTTCGCAGCCGCAGCGGCCAGGCGGGCTACGTGCCCCACAACATCCTGGACCAGGTCCGGCCAGAGGATGTGGGCGCCCCTCTGGAGCAGGTGATGGGGGCACGCGGCCTTGCTGCGGGGCTCTGCCCTGTGGTTGCTGTGTCCAGTGACAGGAGAAAAGATGCAGCAGCGCAGCCTGGATGGGGGTGGGGTGGGGGCCTGGCTCAGGTCCTGGAAGGGAAATCCGGGACGGGTTCCTCACTGTCTCCTGGCTCCAACCCCGAGGAGGGGCAGGAATGAGTGATACTGATGGTCCCGCTCCCTGCTCTCCCCCCACCTGCAGGCTGGTCTGAAATACTGGGGTCCTGCCAGCCCGACGCACAAGCTGCCTCCGAGCTTTGCAGGAAACAAAGAGGGTGAGGGGGCGGGGTAGGGGAGGGCCGGGGAGGGTGGAGGGAGGGGCGAGGGGCTGGGGGCACCCCGCCCCCCCTTCAGCGGGTGGGGCCTGAGCCGCTGGCCCCGCAGAGCTGATCCACCACATGGACGAGGTCAATGACGAACTCCTCAAGAAGATCAGCCACTTCAAGGCACAGCCGCAGCGGCACTTCCGCGTGGAGCGCAGCCAGCCCGTGCGCCTGCCGCTCACCTACGAGTCGGGGCCTCTGGAGGTCCGCTCCTGGCTGGAAGCCAAGGCCTTCAGTGCGCGGTGAGCGGGCAGCGTGGAGGCTGGGCAGAGGGCCTCATGCCCACGCCAGGGCCCGCCGCGCTCACGCCTGCCTGCCCCACAGGATCGTGGACAGCCTGGGCATCCTGACCGGCGCCCAGCTCTTCTCGCTCAACAAAGACGAGCTGAAGAAGGTGTGCGGGGAGGAAGGCAGCCGCGTGTACAGCCAGCTCACAGTGCAGAAGGCTGTCCTGGAGGTGAGCCACGGGCATGCCTCCTGTGCCTCCCTTCCCCCACCTGCTCCACGTGCCCTAGGCTGAGACCGCCCCACTCCGGTTCCTAGAAGCAGCAAGGTGGATCGGAGCTGGAGGAACTCATGAACAAGTTTCATTCCAAGAACCAGAGGAGGGTGGAGGATGACAGCTAACCTGGTCCTGCTCGCTGCGCTGCCGCTCTGGCAGGGGCAGAGCCCCAGGCAGCCGCCCCCATTCCTGGAGTATTATTTTCCCACAAGTATGGATTTCTTGCCCTGGACACAGAGGGAGTGTGGTGTGGGCCAGCTCACCTGCCTTGTGGCACACGGCCTGTCCTAAGGCTCAGCAACATCGCAGCCCACACTCACCTGCCTGCTCCAAGGCCCACCTCAGCCAAACTTGCCGCCTGGCCGTGCCAGTCCCTCCCCCACCTTCCCACTTTGACCAGACCCAGCCTGGCCCCCCTCCCAGTGCTCCCCATGCCTCTCCCCAAGGCCATAGAACCCCTTTCCTCTGGCCTCCTCCACCCACTCGAGGGACCCTGGCGCTTGTGAATCTGTCCCTGTCCTGCCTCCGAGATGCTCACTTCACACCCATCTGAATCCCCTCATCCTCACAACCCCAGGTGCACTGTGGGCTGGAAGTGCAGCTGCCCTGGGCTCGAGGCTGACCAGGCTGGTGACCCTTGCTCCAGATAGTACCCACAGCTCCCACCCCATGCACTGCTCCCCAGGGGGTGGCCTGGGGGTACCTGCTGGGCTCCCTTTGCCTTTTCAAGGAGCAAGCATGGACTGGACTCATCTGAGCACTAACCTTGGACACCCCACCATCATCCCATCCCTGAGGCAGAGCCCAAGAAAAGGAACTGTCTGACCAAGTCTCAGGCCAGCCTCGCCCTGTGAGGGGCCCTGGACTCTACAGGTCACAACCCAGAGCTGAGAGGGAGCCAAGCTCAAAGGCTGTGACATTAAACCAATTGTCTACTCCCGGCTGCTGTCTGTCTCCTGGAGCTTGTTGGGGGAGGTTGGCTGTGGGTCCTGCAGCTGACCTGAAGCCACACCCTTTGTGAGGGCAGTTGGGCAGGGGCAGGCTGTGGCCAGGCTGGCAGTTGAGGCCCCAAGTAGGACTGCTGACCTCAGATACCAGGTGGGGCAAGGGGGAGACCCTCCCCTCCACTCCACAGCTGTCAGAGAGGGCGTGGGAACCTTCCCAGGAGGTGAGGGGTTAAGAGGGGCCCTGCCTGGAAGGCTGGAAGACTGTTAAACCAAGGGGAGTGGGGGAGGAGTATCAGAGGAGCAAGGGAGGATTTGATTTGGAGGGCTAAGCTGAGGATGGGGTGGGGGTGGGGGAAGGAAGAGGGTGCTGGGTGGCTGGATGGAGCTGACAGTCAGCTGGGCTGCCTGCTGTGGGTGCTGGAGCAGAGTGGTCCCTGAGGGTGCACTCTGGCGGCAAGAGGGCCGAATGCTGCACCTGCAGGCCCCAAGACCACCTGGCCTGTGCCTCACCTTTGGAGGCCGCTGGCGCCCTCTGCTGGGCACTCTGCCTGCTGCCTTGCCTGGTGGCCAGGGGGCACACTAGTACCTGTCTGGTTCTCCAGTGGCGACCTGCATGGCCGCACGAGGGTGGATCGACCAACCCTGGTTCAGGGTATCCAAAGGGTCCAGTCTTGGGGCCTCTGCCTGCTGGGCAGGGGTGTCCAAGCAAGTTCAGGTGCAGAGGGCAAGTTGGGCTTGGTGGGGCTGAGTTGGGAGGGCTGCCCCTAGGCTGGTGGATGGGTGAGACAGGACCAGTCCCCGGGTCTGGAAAGCCCAGTGTAGATGGGACAGGCCACCCTGGGCCAAGTCTGTCCAGCAGGACTTAGTCAAGGGGACCAGGGGGTGTCTGGTACCCTCTGGGCCACCGCTGAAACCTGACTGCCTCAGCCCCTCTCTCCAGGGAAGAAAGGACCCAGCCTCACCTCCAGCCCAGAAAAGCAGACCTGCCCTTAGCACCGGGCAGGACTCTGCAAACAGGGAGATGGAGCCCCAGAGGAAAGAGGAGCAACGTCCCTCCCGCTGGAAACCTATGGACCACTAGTCCAGCATCACCAGGAGGTTACAGGTGCCCCAACAAGACCACCCCACTGTCCCCACCAGGCTGAGCCCCTCAGGGTGGGGATGGGCCCCCCTCTGGATGGGGCTGGATGTCCTTGTCCTCGTGGACAGCAGGAGGGGCCCGTGGGATAGGGCTCATGCCTCTAATCTCACTGTATTGGTGAGATTTCATTCATAGAAATGAGCTCGTCCCATGTCGAATGCTGGTTCTCCAGAATGCTGCCTAGTCACTAGAGGATAGCGTTATGTGGGCTCACCCCCATGAGGGTCTTAGCCAGGCGGGCAAGGCTGGGAGTGTGCAGCTCGGGGCCTGGATGAAGCAGGTCTTTTGGGAGCTTGAGTAGGAGCAGGCCAGTTGGAGACATCTCATTTGTTCAGTGTGTGGGCACTGAAGGGCTGATGTGAGTTCAGAGAGTTGCCAGGCAGGCTCGGGTCACTACCTGCAGGCCTGGGGCCACTGCTTTCAGGACAGTCCTGACACAAGAGGGGATTTGAGACCCTTCTTCCTGGTGGTGTACAGCGGCCAGCCAGGGGACACAGGTGCTTTTGGGTGGTGGCCTGTCACTGTCCTTGTAAAAGGGGTGAGTTGGTGTACTCCTTGAGTTCTCAGTTTGCTTCTCATGATAGTGCATGTCAGCACAGATGCCCCCCAGACCATGTCCTGCGGGGCCTCCATGACCGTGAAGTGCATGACGGTGTCCTGAGACCCCAAGTCTGATTTGCGCTGCTGTGGCATCTACAGCTGCAGCTCCTGCAGGTCAGCAGGGCCTGGCACTTGTGGGGGACCCCACAGGCCCCCCAGCCCTGGAGCAGGTGTTCAGACTCAGGCGTCAGAGAAAGACAAAAGAGAACCCTTTCCACCTAACAGACCAGCAAAAGTAGGAAGCTGGTGGGCGCCCCATGTTGGGAGGCATGGGGACAGGGGACTGCTGAGTTGTGCTGGCCTTAGTCACCAGTGTCACCTCCTCAGCAGCCCTGCCCCTGTGCTGTGACCAGGACCCTCCCTGGTGTCCACAAGGGCGGGGTATGGGTGTGGGGCCACAGGAGAGCCACACGGAAGGCAGGTGCTGCAGACAAGTGAAAAGAACATCCACAAATTCCATGAATTAGAATACACGTTCATGAGAAAGAAAAACCAAATATTGGAAACAACACATTTTACAAAGAACTCGAGTAAACAAAGGCCTTAGGAGAGCCATGAGGGGCTGGGTTTTGCTCTGAAGGAGAGTGAATGCTAAATGAGGAAGGGGGAGGTGAGGGGTCAGCACAGCTCTGCGATCAGTGAGCACTCTCCCTCCAGCTTGCGGAACCAAGCCCTGGGGCCCCTGCCACACGTGCCCTACCTGCTCCCCCACAGCCACTGCTGTTCTGAGCGGGGGTTTATCCTTCTGATGAACGCGTTCATGGCTTACAGCTGTGCACTTCTCCTGGATGCTATTCAGTTGCCATGCGTGCCTCTGAACAGGGCAAAACCAGACACGGCTGGACCACCCATGTGGCCATGAGCTGGGGCCTCCGGGATGCACGTGGGGAGGACACGGGGAGGCTCCAGATGCTGTGGCTTCAGACTGAGCTGCAGCCAGCCAGCAGGCTGCTCCCTGGTCTGCAGTTGTGATGAAGTGCACATCAACTTTGCCAACTTGCCCATGTCTCAGGGCACGGCTCAGCAGTGTTCAACACACTCACACGGCTGCCAGCTGTCACCTCCGTCATCTCCAGAACTTGCCATCTTCCCCACTGACACTCTGTCCCCATTAAACACTCACTCCCCGCCCCTCCCCCTCCCAGTCCCCGGCACCCACCGTCCTACTTTCTGTCTGTGTGAGTCTGACTCCTCCAGGGACCTCCTGTGAGTGAACTGCACAGGGTCTCATGTGTCTGACTTAGCACAGAGTCCTCGAGGCCCAGCCACGCTGTGGTGGGGGCCAGAATGCCCTTCCTCTTTACGGCTGAGTGACCGTCCACTGTGTGGACTGCAATTCTGCAGCCAGTTCCGTGCATGGATGGGTTTCTCATCAATAAAAATAAATAAAAAATTAACCTTCAATCTTCCCATGGTAATAGTGGCCTTCGTTTCATTGTCTCCAGGTCTGAGTCCTGGTTTAAATCTGTCACGTGCACTAGGTCACTCTGTCAATCTGATTCTGTTTTGAATTCTTGTTACTAAGCTCTGCATCCGCTGCCTGTTAACTGCGGGCAAGAGCTGTGCCCTCTGATGGGAGAGACGACACCCAGAAGAGGTCCCTCCTGCCACCAAGGGACAAAAAGGCCCAAGTCAGAAGACCTGACTGTTGACCAGTGATGTTTTCAGGGAAAGATCTCCATCAAAAGGGAGACGATAAAGATTGATTGGGACTTTAATTTTTTTTAATCCTCATGCAAGTATATTTTTCATTGATTCTAGACAGAGAGGGAGAGAGAGAGAGAAACATCAATCTGTTGCCTTCCCCACACACCCCAACCGGGGATCAAAACTGCAACCTGGACATGTGCTCTGACTGGGAATCGAACCTGCAACCTTTCAGTTATGGGACCACGCTCCAGCCAACTGAACCACCCAACTAGGGCTGGCAGAGACTTTAAGCTAACAGGGTCTGTGGGAGGAGCTCAGGTTGTGGATGGCGTTCACACACTCCGCCCTTCACGCTCTTTGTCCTGCACATGTTCAGGTGACTCAGCTCCTCCTGGCAACATTAGCCCCAACATTTACCTACACACCTGCCCAGCTTGGCTTTCCCATCACGGTGGCCTTGGACTTGTCCCACTCTGGGCCACACCCCATTGCCCCTCCCACACCCACCCAGGGGAGCAGGAGGAGTAGGTGGCCGAACTCACCGGCCATGCCCAGGTGGCCACAAGTCACTGGCCCACACCCAGCCCTCTCCCAGGTGCCAGCCTACCACCCTGTCCCTCCTGTCCCTGTTCCCCTCTCAGCACCTGGACTTGCTTCCTCAGACATCCCAGAAAAAGGGAGGCTGTCAGCAGAGGCTCTGCCCACCTGCCTTGTCTGTGCTTAGGTCCGCTGCTTGTCCCTCCCGTCAACCTTGACTGATGACACAGGCCACCCTTACAGGAGTGCCCTGTATCCCAGCCCTTGTCTACCAGGAGCCTGGTTGAGCACTCCCTGCTCCTCTCCTGCCACCAGCCACAAACACGCAGTCATTTCTTCCCACAACACCGGCCCTGCTCCCTGCACAGCAAACCCCCAAAGCTCAGAGACCTTTGCACTGTCTCCACCTGGCGGCCTTCTCACTCCACTGCAGTTGTCCTGGCAAGGCCATCACTGAGGTCCGCATAGGCCACAACCAAGGCCCTTGAGTCCCGGAAACCCCAGCTCCTCCCTGACCTTTACCTCCCCTCTCCTGGGCACCTGCCATACATACGTGCCTGACTGGAGGCTTTGACCTAGGAAATATGAAGAACTCCAAGTCGACAGGAGTTTTATTTGATTAGGGCACAAGGCCCTTGGGACCGCTTGTGAACTTAGTGCTACTTAGTGCGGATCCCAGAACCAAAGGCCGGGCGTGCCGGCCCCATCCTTGTGGCTCTGGATCTGCAGGAGACAGTGAAAACACAGGCCTAGTCTCCCGCTGCCTCACCATCCTGGCCCCTTCCCAGGCACCAGGCACCACTGACCCCAGGGCGGGCCCGGAGGGGCAGTCAGGCCTGAGGGGCGCAGGTGCACCCTGGGCGCCTGCAGCACCCCCCTGGGGACTGGGGTAGGCAGCCCAGACCGGCACCCCAGCTCGCTCCGCCTGCCCAGCCCCCACCCTTTGACCGCGGGAGCAGCTGCCTGGCACAGCCGTAGTCAGGGAACAAAGGCCCTTTTCGTCTCCTAGGGGCCAAAGGCGGGGGATTCCGTCGGACGACGCTCAGGCTGCGGCCCAGACGGAGGGTTGAAGTCTCCAGGCCGCTCTGGACCTCCGCGCCTCCGCTCACTGCCCTTGGTACTGCGCTCTGCGTTTTGCAGAGGACAGAAACCACGGGGCTCTCCTTTCGGGTTACCGCGCGGGGCGCGCCGCTCCGGGGGGCCTCCCACACAGATTGCAGGCTCAGTACGCGCACTGGACGGGCTGGCCTCGGGCTGCCTCGCTGCCCTGTACGCGTCGTGCCCCATTTCACCAGCGATCGCGGGGGCCCCGGGACCCTCGAAGCAGCTGGCTAGGGCACTGGGGGACTGGGTCTCACCGGGGGCGGGACCACAATCTCGGGGGCGGGGCTTCGTCTCGACGGGGCCTCGCCCACCACCCACGCCGCTCTCGATTGGCTGGCAGCCGGGGCGGGGCCGCGGGGTATTGTGGGTCGCCGCGCTGCCACAGTTGCCTTGCCATGTCGGGCTCCCCGGTGAAGCGGCAGAGGATGGAGAACGCGCTGGACCAGCTCAAGCAGTTCACCACCGTGGTGGCCGACACGGGTGACTTCCACGGTGAGCCGCGCGGGCCCCGAGTGTATCGCCGGCGGAGGCCGTGCGGCGGCGGGTCGTGGACGCAGATTTGGTGCGCTCCAGGCCCCGCCTTTCCGCTGACCCGCTCCGGGCTCCGCTGCTCTGCCGTCCCGCAACCGCGGTGGGTTCTCGAGCTCGGGGCCGGCGTCGGGGACGGACGACCGGGGCGTGGAGCCGGAGAACGGCGCTCGGGGCGTGGGCGCGCAGTCCGAGCCACGCCCGCGAGCCGAGGGCGCCCCCGCAGTCAGGCGGGACGGCGCTCTAGCCGGCGGGCGCCGGGTAGCAAAGGCACGGGATCGGGGAAGGTGCGAGGTGAACCCAGAGCCAGGCCGCCCCGGGCGGGTTTGTTCAGGGAGGATTGACTGCTGCGCAAGACATGACTGGGTGCGGGGCTCACCCTTGTGCTTTGATTCCACCCGGAACACACGCCACACCCCGCCTCGGGCGCGGGGCAACCGGCTGCAGCCTGGTGCCGGCCACCGGGTCGCGGAGCTCTGCAGGAGCCCGTGGCGCCGGGCATAGCAAGGGCCGTGCTGTGCCAGTTTAGACCTCCTGGTGTGACTCATCCTTTGCCTGGGAACGTGGAGGGCTCCGCGGCCGATCGGGAGCCCCCAGCCCTTCGCGCCGACTGGGACGCCGCTCCGTTCCGCCGAAGGAACTTGGATTTCCAGGGAGCTGGTGCCCTGTGGGCGTGAGCGCCCGGGGCTCCCAGCGCGGAAGTGACTCCTCTCCTTTCTGCTTTCTCATGGTGACTTGAGAAAGTGGGTGTCACCCCTCTTTGGTAGTACTGAGTAAGAGCGTTTTGTTTTCTTAAGAGGGTTGCTTTTATCTAGCAGAGCTCACCAGCGTGAATAAGCATGTTTGGCAATCAGCCTGGGGCCAACCTATGGGCTTGCTGGCCTTGTACCTTAACCCTCTGACCAGCGGGGGCTTCCAGGGGGTCTGGAGCCCCAGGCCAGGGGCCTCGGTCTCCTTTTCATCTGCCCTGCGTCATCTGGACCTCGAGGCGGAGACCCCCTGCCTCTGAGTGATTGTGGGCTTTGGCCCAGAGCAGCCCAGGTCTGTGCTGTTTCCTGCAGGTGGGTCCACCTTCTGGGAAAGGCTTGCTGTTTTACTTTTCTCTCTTTAGAGATCTAAACCCAGGTGCTGACATTATAAAAATACATTAGTTGATGCTATCCATAAATGTTAGCAGGTAGTTGTGAGCCTTTGGTTTTGTGGGCATTCGTGAAGGTTCTTACTTTCATGGTGTGGGGATCAAAGGCCTCTTTGCAAATACAACCAAAGCTGGGGCTGCTTCACCCAGAACAGGTCCCCTCCCAGTTTTGCCTTCACTGGACCTGAAGCCGGTCTGTTAAATCCCAGCTCCATCTCTTAGTTTTAAGTCAGATCTATCAAGGCCTGATTCTACCCAAGGAAAGGCCCCGTCTTCAGTGCATCAGCCAGGGTTTACATATGCCTGTGTTGTAAGCACTGTTGCAGAGCACTGTTTTCCTAAACCGTTATTTTGAAAGAGACGCATATGAAGTTGCAATATTAGTCCACAGAGTCCCAAGAGTCGTTGGCCCAGCCCCCCCTGTGGTGGCATCCTACGTGACCAGTGGTGTGATCAGGCCCAGGCACTTGGCACTGGATTGTTAATGGGCTGTGGGCCTGGCTCACTGGCTGCCAGTGTCAGCCTGTGCAGTGTGAGGGGGCTGCTCTGTGGCAGGTTTATGACACTGCAGATTCTTGTGGGCACAGTTAGGACACAGCTGCCCCTCCCAGGTCCTGCCAGCGCTTAATCTCTTCTCCATCTCTGCGGTACTGTCATCAAAGGGAACCTTGAAAATACTCCTGTGGCCCTGGCCATTGTAGCTCAGTGGGTTGAGTGCCAGACTGCAAAACGAGAGGTTGCTGGTTTGGTCTCCAGTCCGGTGCAAGCTGAGTTGGGGCCCCAGGTGGTTGTCTGCTGCTGTAGGTAGCTGATCACTGTTTCTCGTACACTTCGATGGTTCTCCCTCCCTTCCTCTCTCTCTAAAAAATTTGTGATTAAAATCTTAAAAAAAACTAATCTGCACAGTAAACTTGCTGAAGCCACACGTCCTCTGGCCGCTCTGCACGCCCGGGTCCTACCTGGACAGCCAGCCAGCAAGGCCGCAGGCCAGCCCTGTGGGTTCCCGGGAACTCAGCTTGGCTTCCTAAGAAAGGGTGTGTCAAGGAGAGTGGCTTGAAGAGGAAAGCCAGCAGTGGTCCGTCACTGAGTCTGGTCACCTTCACTGGCGCTTCATGGAAGCTGGATGTGCACTCTGCTGTGCTGACTGCACTCGGCTGCCCCCCATCCCCACCCCAGCAGGGACCCCCCCATCTCTGGCCCTGGTATCGCTGGTGTCCCCCTGCTCTGCACTGCTGTGCAGACAGCCACCCCTCGGCCAGCCTTCCAGGGTGGGGAGAGACATGTGTGTGCAGGGTGGCTGTACCCCAGCTTGGGGAATACTTCTATTTCTTTAAGATTTTGCTTATTTAATTTTTAGAGAGAGGAGAAAGGAGGGAGAAAGAAACATGAATGTGAGTGAGAAACACCACTCAGTTACCTCTCACACACCCCCAAGCCCGGCCCGCAACCCAGGCATATGCCCTGATGGGGAATGGAACCAACAACCTCACAGTTTGCAGGACGATGCCAACCCACTGAGCCATAGCAGTCAGAGCTTCGCAAACACCCTGGACTCTGCCTCTGTGCTCAGGGTGTGGAGGGGACCCAGCACAGACTTCAGGGTAGAAGCGAGCCTCCGCTTACTTCCCTGCTTTCCAAACCCTCTCTCCAGCCATCGATGAGTACAAGCCCCAGGATGCCACCACCAACCCGTCCCTGATCCTGGCTGCTGCGCAGATGCCCGCCTACCAGGAGCTGGTGGAGGAGGCCATCGCCTATGGCAAGAAGCTGGGTGGGTGAGTGCCAGGGGCTGGGAGTGCAGCTGGGCCACTGAGGGCTTGACTCCCTCAGTGCTGCAATTCTTGGGTGTCCTGCCTTCGGGAAGGTTGTCTTGTACGTTTGTTTTTATCGACTCTACTGGAGTGTTACTTACATGAAGCAGGCGTGCAGCTCGGAGCCTGAGGCACAGGCACGCTCAGGCCACGGCATGCCTGCAGCCCGTGGCTCCTGTCCCCATCAGGGCCCCAGCTCTGGTGGCCACTGACCTGCTCTCTGTCATTTGGTGTCTTTTTTACCGATGTCTTTTAACAGCTTTATTGAAGTCCACTTTCTTCGGTGCACAGTCCAGTTTCTCATGGTAAATTTATGCTGAGATGTGGCCATGGCCATAGTCCAGTCCTAGAGTGTCCCTGGTGCCCACCTGTGCTTAGTCCTGCCCCCTTCCCTGGGCCATCACGCGTGTTGGTCTCCATAAATGTGCCTTTCCAAGGGGTCATTTTACATTTTCATCAGGGTGAGAATAGTGCCCTTGGGGAACAGCGGCCCCTAGTCAGGACATGCAAGTGGCCTGGGGATGTCAGGCCTACTCTGCGCTCTGGGTCTGCCATCCCTCCACCACACACTCTGCCCCAGGTGGCTTTGCTTTCCCTTCTCCCATGTTTGGTCCTTGCCCCATTATGGCAGAAGGCCTCAGCGCTCCTGGCATCAGTGACGAGGTGTGTCTTCACACTCACATGCCCTCTGCCCTTGTCAGCTGCCCCATGGCTCTTGCATGGCATGCTGGCCTGAGACCCTTCTATGCGCATTGGGCCAGCAAGGGCCCTCAGGCAGCGGTCCGTCCTGGGCACAGTGCTGTGCACCGCACTTAACTCACCTGCCCAGGCAGCTCCAAAGGGGGGGGTCCCACATGCTCGAAGATGGAGGGGTTCCGCAGGGGAAGAAGGTGGTTCTGGAGGTGATGTGATGGCTGAGCCATGGTGTGACTGCATCATACACGCTGAGTTGTGCATGAGGGACAGAGAAGCTGGGCGCTTTGTGCAGTGTGGGTTCCCATGATCAGAAGGTGGCACAGGACGACTCCCTGAAGGAATGTGGGAGTCTGTTTCGTAGAGTCCTTTGCTCTTGACCTGACAGGCTATTGCCCATGTTTTCCCTTTTAATTTCAGGGCACAAGAGGAACAGATCCAAAATGCCATCGATAAACTTTACGTGCTGTTCGGGGCGGAAATACTGAAGAAGATTCCAGGCCGCGTGTCCACGGAGGTAGATGCGAGGTAAGGGCGTGGGGAGGGGCCAGCTATTGGGTCTGCAGCCCCCACCAGTGCAGCGCACCCTGGGAAGGGGTCTGCACCCAGCCCAGCTCTGCCCATACCCCTCTCAGGAAGCTGACCCCAGCCAGGGCCCCCGCTGCCGGCGTGCTTGTCCTTGGCAGGTGTCCAGGGAGGAGGCTGCCCCTCACTGCAGAACCCTGGCTCTTACAGGCTCTCCTTCGACAAGGATGCCATGGTGGCCCGGGCCAGGCATCTCATCGAGCTCTACAGGGACGCCGGGGTCAGCAAGGACCGGGTTCTGATCAAGCTCTCGTCCACCTGGGAGGGAATCCAGGCTGGAAAGTGAGTGTTTCCCTGTTCCAGGGGTTGGGGCCCACCACTGCCCAGATGGGCTGGCTGTCAGAGCTGGTGTGTCCAGGGCCAGGTCCCAAGGTCCTGTTCGCTGACGCTCAGAAGCCAATATCCCATGAGACACCCACAGATGCGTCACCAACCCTGTCCTTACTGGGCACGCTAACACAGTGCAGGGAAGCAGACCTTTCAGGCCAAGCACACACCCCTGAGCCGGAGGGGGATATGGGAGGACTGGAGTGCGACACTCTGGTCTCCCCCTCCCCCGGCAGCATGGTGGGGTGCCACTGTCGGGAGCCCTGTGTCCACCCCACCCCCTCGGGCAGCCACTCCTCTACTCTGTCTCCGCCTGTTGCGGGCATTCACACAGATGGACTCACAGCACATGGCCTCAGCTGGCATGCATTCAGGGCTCAGCCCACTGTGGCAGGTCTAGGCTGCGCTCCTTCCCAGGCAAATGTTGATTGCAGTGCGTGTGTGTGCGTGTTTCCCTGTGCACATGCATGGCTGTTCCCGCCTCTGGGGCTCTGCATAGGTGATGCTGCTGTGAATGTTTGTGTACAGCCACAGGCCCAAACCCAAGCACGCGGGTCGTCCAGTCATTCATTGTTTGCCTTTTGGGGGAGCTGCAGTTTCTCGCTGCTGGTGAGCCGTCTGCCCACTCCCAGTGTGGGTGCTGGCTCTTAGCCACCCCTGCACAGCCACTGAGCAGAGACCCTTCTGAAACTCCCCTGCCGTGGGAATCTGTGGCTGGATGAGTTGGAGCAGAGGCTCAGCTGTCAGCCCACACCCCAGTATTGTGATAGTGCACAGTCAGTGCCCTGCACTTGGGACTCAGCTGAGGATGTCCCAGTGGATGGAGGGGTGACTGGGAAGGGTGAGAGGGGACAGGGGCTACAGCTCCATGGGAGACAGGACAGCACTGTGGCGTCCAGTTCCAGGGAGCTCCTTGCTGAGCTGAGGGGCTGGGGACTCTTGCCTCCGTCCTTGTGGGTGGTATGGGTTTGACGGAGAAACTTCTAGTCACCCAGAACTTGCAGCTGGGGAGAACCAGGGCACAGTCTATGTGCGGGGTGGGGAGCCCACGCCCACCCTGCCCGTGTCCCGTCCCTGCAGGGAGCTGGAGGAGCAGCACAGCATCCACTGCAACATGACGTTGCTCTTCTCCTTCGCCCAGGCTGTGGCCTGCGCTGAAGCAGGGGTGACGCTCATCTCCCCCTTTGTGGGGCGCATCCTTGATTGGCATGTGGCCAACACAGACAAGAAAGTGTATGAACCCCTGGAGGACCCTGGTGAGCAGCCCTCTGAGGGGTGGGAGTGGGGCTGGCAGGGCTGCAGATGGGGGCCCAGTAGCCACTCTACCTGGGCCACCTCCTCCAGGGGTGAGAAGTGTCACCAAGATCTACAACTACTACAAGAAGTTTGGCTATAAGACCATCGTCATGGGCGCCTCCTTCCGCAACACGGGCGAAATCAAGGCGCTGGCGGGCTGCGACTTCCTCACCATCTCCCCCAAGCTCCTGGGGGAGCTGCTCAAGGACAGCAGCAAGCTGGTGCCCATGCTCTCGGTCAAAGTGGGTAGGTCCCTGGCCACTCTGGGCCACCTGCTCCTGGGTCACCTGACGGTGTGGGTGACAGAGCTGAGGAGGCACGGCTGTGGGCCTGAGCTGGACTGCATGGATCCCCTTGTGCCAGGCGGAAGGCTGGGAGGGTACAAGGCAGCCCTGAGCCCTGGCTGGGATAACAGGTGTGGGTGGACATGGAGACCATGTTACCTGTCCTCCCAGCCCAGGCCAGTGACCTGGAGAAGATCCACCTGGATGAGAAGGCCTTCCGCTGGCTGCACAATGAGGACCAAATGGCTGTGGAGAAGCTCTCAGATGGGATCCGAAAGTTTGCTGCTGACGCTGTGAAGCTGGAGCGGGTGCTGGCGGTGAGTGCCCTGGACCAGGGTTGGGCAGAGCTGCCACTCTCTGGGACTCTCAGTGTGCTGCCCTGAGATATCCTAGGGGCTGGCAGCAGACCTGCGGGCCTGCCTGGACAGTAGGGTGTGGCCCTGCAGAGGGTGGCCTGATGTGCTTCCTGGTCCCTGTCACCTCTGGTTTCCAGGAGCGGATGTTCAGCGCAGAGAACGGGAAGTAGCCTGAGGTCGGGTCACAGAAGACCCAGCTTGGAGTCAGAGTCTGATTTACATAAGCCTGGTGATAAATCTTGCATTTTTCTTACTGATCGGAGCAGGGACAGATCACAGATTTGATTTTATGCGAAACTTTCACCTAATGCATTAAACAGTCATGTTTTCTGGGCTGTGCTTCATTTTCCCATCCCATCCTCCTGTACCAGCTGCCCCAGGCATCAGCTGGTACCGGGAGCCCGGCCCCTTTGGCATGAGCTGCTGCCTGACCACTGGGGCAGGGTGCACCCAAGCTCTTCCAGGCCACACTGGTGTTCTGCCTCTTTTGCAACTGCAGTGCCTGTCTTCTACCAGATTCAGTTTTGGTTTTTGTTGTTTTGCCACTAGTGCCACCTGGTGGGGGCAGCACAACAGCACTGGCCCATCTGAACCCCAGCATTCTGGATGCACCCTTGAACCCTGGGGACGAGGGGCACAGGGTAGCTTCATGTTTGGACTGTGCACCCCCTATGCTATACTGGGAATGGCTCAGGTGGCTTTCCATCCCCACCCCCAGGGTGCAGGGCAGGAGATCCCACAGGATCTACAAGAGTACCTTGGGGTGGGGGAACAGGCCGGCATATGCCCTTTCTGGTGTGGGAGGCTGGGCAGGCCCCTCCCAGTCTGTGGGCAGAAGCAGGTGCCCGAGAATGACCTGTTGAGACACCCTGGGCACATGCAAGGGTCAGCAAAGAACCACCACCCCCCACCCCCACCTGGGGGCAGCTTTTTCTTTCAGAGCCCGTCTGGGCTCCTTTTCCCCACAGTGACACCAGGCACTGGCCAGCGGGGGCTAGTCCTGGGGTGGCTGCCACCCTCCCCAAGGGCTCCAGGGACAGGCTCACTGTGGGCTGTGCCACCCTGGGCACCCAGCCTGGCTCAGCCCTTCCAGGATGCTAAGGAGTTTGCTGATCCCACTTCTGCTGGGCACCTCCCAGCCCCAGAAGTCTGCATGTGTCTGACAGGATGGTTCCAGCACCAGCTTTAGGAGACACTGCCCACCTGCCCTGTCCTTACCACGTGGCGAGAATGCTGCCCCCCAACAAGACTCCATTCACAGAGCTACAATTTGGGTCCACTCATTCCCGAGAATAAATGCTGCTGGGGATGCGCCTACACTGTTTCTGCAGGGTAGATTTTGGGGTCTATTCCCAACACCCCTAGGCATGTGGGGGAAATCTCTCCCTCACCCCCTCAGCCTGGAGTAGTCGGGGGCCCATCACACTTTAGCAGGTGTCACTGACAACACCCCTTGAGGTGGGCTTCCTAGGTGTTAGTGCGAAGAGCCGTGGCTGCATGGGGGCTCCACAGGCTGACAGGTCAGGAGCCAGATCTGCTTGCCTGGTGAATGCTGGGCAGGAGTTGGGCCCAGTGGGGCTGGGAGGAAGTGCTGGGGCCTGGGGGCTGCATGAAGCAGACCCAGCAGGTCAGTGGGGGTGGGGGAGGATAGCCAGCCAGGTCCCCTGGGGAAGAACCTATGGGTGAATGGTCAGGCTCTGCTGGGAGACAGCCAACCAACATCCTCAGCAACGGCCTATCTAGAGCCTGAGAGTGGCCTGGGACAGCTACATGGAAGGCCCCTCTCCAGTTGCAGCCCCTGCCTGTTGTGTCCAGCCTGAGCCCTTATGGCACGCACAGTGCTGTCCACAGAGTCTGTGTGGTGGTGGAAAGTGGGCAGCGTCTCTCCTGATGTCTGGAGTGCGGTGCCTAGGCCCAACTTAGGGCCATCGCCATGCTCCGAATCCACGCACGAGGCAAGCACTCAAATCAGGGCAGGTCCAGGGGCCAGGAACTGTGACAAGAAGATTCATTTCCCTTCACCTTCCGCCCAAGTCAAAAGTGCTGAGCCAGTTCCAGCCATCTGACCCATCCCCTCACAGCCAACCAGCATACAAAGGGTGGGGGGGCAGCAGCCAGCCAGGGCAGGGCCACCACCACCCAGGAACAGCTGCCGGTGTTTCACTGGCCCCTGCCCCACCTGGGTGTGCAGGACAGGAAGAGAAGACACACCCAGTGCTGGCCCAGGGAGAGCAGAGGGGCCATGACCCCACCCTAGGATGCCCAGATACCGGGCTGACTGGCTGAGTCCAGGCCCCAGCTTGTGGCCAGTGCTTTGGCCCCAGCCTGGACCCCAGACTGATACCCCTCAGGAGGTCTCCACAGCCCCAACAGGCCTGACTGGAGTACAGAGTCACTTGGGCTGGTGTGGAGGCAGGGTCCCTGCAGGCCTGAGGCATCCAGATGCCTCTGGGGGACACCTGGACCGCCTGGAGGTGGTGGCATCCACTGGCAGGTAGGTGGCTCAGTGGGCACCTGTGTGTCACTTCCTGCGGGAGAAAGGCCAGGTCATGGCTCAGGCACCAGCACCACATGTCACAGGGAACGTGGCCCAGCAAAGGAGCCGGTCACAGCCAGGAACCCACCCACTCCCACCACCACCCACAGCCCCTCACCGGCTGCCGCAGAGAAATAGCAGGTTCTGCACAGCAGGGACAGTGGAGTGTACATTCTGGCCTGTGATGAGGTGGCGGTCCAGCACGACGTGCACTGCATCGGGCTCACTGGCTGTGGGAGACCCCGAGGACACGGGCCTCAGGGAAGGCCATGGGCGGGCACGGCCCCGGACCCCGCCAGCCCTGTTGGGGCTGTGAGCTCCTTGAGGCTCTGCGGTCAGCAGGGAGGTCAGCCTGCCGGGGTTTCAGAGCAGCCAGCCACCAAGGTCTGCGGAACACCTGGCTCCACCAGGGCGGCCCGACCAGTGTGGCCCCTGCCTGCACCCACCCAGCTCACCACTGAAGCTGGCGCCTGCGTCCTTCACAAAGTCCTCCACGACAAGAGGCAGGTGGGCGAAGCCTGGAGCCCTGACGAGCTCGTACACGGAGGGCTGCGGAGAGAGGGGCGCCGCCTCGCATCAAGCAGGCCCAACCAGGGCAGGGGGCAGGTGGGAGGCAAGGCTGTTATCCCCGGCCCACAGCATCGAGGCACATGGGAGACCAGTATGAACTGAACCCCTCAGCAAGTGGAAGGGCTGGACGTGAGGCACAGAGCCACGTGCTATGGCGGGTGGGGGTCATGGCCATAGGAGCTCTGAGGAGTGGCCCACGCTCCTCTGCTGTCCAGTCCTCACCGGGGCCAGGACCTCAGACCAGGCCGCCCCATGCAGCATCCAGCAGCCAGGGCCAGTCCTCCCCACACAGACCCCTCCCTGGGTCTGCCCCTGCCTGCTGCGGCTCCCAGCCTGTGACTGCGGAACCAGTCCTGGCTCCCCATCTGACCAGCACCCAGAGGCCTGAATCCGGGTCAGGCACAAAAGCAAACCAACCGGACCCTGCGCTTCCCCATGTCCACAGCCAGCTCAGGCAGCCAGGGCTGCGGAGCCCTGGAGGCCATATGTGCTCACCCACAGCTGAATGGGCCTTCCTAGGATGTCAGCAGGGGGAGGAGTGAGGGGACAAGCAGACACTGCCAGCCTGGTGCCATCTGGACAACTGTCACCCTCCGCAGCGGTGACTGTGGGCCCCCACAGGGTCCCTGACGTGCCTGTGCTTTTGGACCCAACTGCTGCCCAGGACCCCTGTGAGGCACTCACCCCCGTCACGCTGTAGCCTTGGAACACCCAGGACCTGTCCTCGTTGGTGGCACAGCACAGGGCGGCGACACCATGGCCAATAGCGCAGATGGGCTCTGAAAGCAGCAGACAGGGTGGGGGCTGAGGTCCTGGGTGCCAGCCTGGCCCTGGCCCCTTTCCCACCCCCCTCCCCCACCCCATACTAGCCTTGGCTCTGAGCCTCCCACCCAGAAGGCTGCCTGGCACGAGGACGTTCCCACGGCTGAAGTGCCCGGGAACAACCGCAGCCTGTCCTGGCACTGTTGGGACAGAGGCCCGTTCTCCCCAACAAAGGATGCTGTGTGAAGCCTAGGCTTTTGTTTGCCGGCCCCTAATGAGCGACCCACCCCACCCAGCAGACATGCTCCTCACAGCCAAGGGCTGGCCAGGGCATCAGGCCAGGGCCCCACAGAGCAGCCTTTCTCCCAGCTCCTGCTGGCTGTGGCCCCAAGCCTGGACACCATGCTTCCCCACCAGGAAGAGAGCAAGCACCCTGCCCACCCCCTTGGAAAGACCGAGGGGCCACAGCCACAAGCCCCCAAGGGGCCAAGCAGAGGGCCAACAGGAGTGCCAAACAAAGGATAGGGCGGGTGCCCCACCCTCACATGTGTGACAGCTGAGTAAACTTGTCCCTTCTTGGGTCAGATGGCGGAAGCTCTTTACAACCCTGCACCCCAGGGCTGCTGCCACCCACCCCCTGCAGTAGGCATCTCCTACTGCCCTGTCCTGTTGGCACAGCACCCCTTCCACCCACTCCCAGGCTCGGGGCCACCTACTGCTCTCAGAGCGGAAGTGCTGCAGGATGCGGGCCAGGGACCCACTACTGGCCAGGTCGGCCAGGGCTCCAGGACAGCTGGGAATCAGGAGGGCATGGTACCGGGCACCTGGTGGTGACCACAGGCCAGTCAGTCCTCTGCTCCTACCCCCCAGACACCACCCTTTGTCACTTTCCCTACCCCAGACGAGGCCCCCAAAGTCCATGCACCATCCTGTCCCCTGTACCTCCAAGTGTCCGCCACTTATCCCCCCAGATGGATTGGGGTAGGGGGCCAGGGGAGGGCTCTGAGCCCAGGAGACAGGACAGGTGGTGGCCATGGCCGCCACAGTGCTTGGCAGCAAGCCTCAGGGAGCCCCAGGAGCAGAGGGAGGGAGCTCTGCGGGCTGCAAGCCCACCTGAAACTCCGCATACCCGGCCCTCCAAGGTCCTGGGCCCTCACCGTCGATGGACTCGAGCTTGGCGGGGCTGGCATAGGCCTTGAGGCGGAAGTCCTGCACCCAACGTGCAGTGTTCTCATTCACACCCACGAAGTCCATGGTCTTCCCCTGCCAGAGCCCCAAGGCCACAGGTCAGCCAGGACATCCCCTGCTGGCTCCCAGGGATGCTCAGAAACTCTGATGGGGGCTGGGGACCGACAGCAGCCCCTCAGGGACAAAGGTACCCAATAGCCCAGCCCCCTCACTAGGGCTCAACACATCCTCAGCTCTACCCATCTCAAGCCCACCTGCCCCTTGCTGGTCCTCAGTCTCCTGCCTATAGAGCAGGAGCAACTGCCCCACCCGCCCCAGGGGTGACACTGGAAACGTGTAAAATGACAAACAGGTGATATCACTGCTGTGACCCCAGGTCCCATGCCATCAGAGGGCTGCACAGCCTCCCTCGCTCTCCTGTGCAGACACTGACCCACGTTGATCAGGTCTCCCTGGCCACTGCTAGGCTCAGAGTTTGATGATGCCGGTGGGGTCCTGGCCCCTTAGTGCAAGCCAGTCCCCCTGGGTCACAGCAGCTTCGGGGTTACCACTTGTCCCAGGAACAACAGTCTGCTCTTGGCCTTGCCCCAGAAAGAGAGGTGGGGTGGTTGTGGCTGGACTTACCCCAGGGGTGGCCACCTGCAGGTTGAAGGTGGCGCTGGCCAGTGTGAAGCAGTGATGGAAGGACTGGGCTGACACTCCTGCAAGAGGGACCTGTGGGGTGAGCACCTGGCCAGACAGCCCCTCTGGCCCAAGGGGGCTGCCCAGACACCCCAGGGCGTCTCCTGGCCCCTCTCCACCCCACCCCAGGGCCCTGTCAGCCCTCATCCCTCTGGGGGCTCTCTCCCCAGCCTGCCCCTAGAGGCCCTTCCAGAAGGCAGACCCAGTGTGTGGGTCCCTCACACTCAGCTCAGCTGCTCACTAACCAGCAGGGACTGCACTCCGGTGTCAGGTCAGGGAGGGGTGACAGTCGCACTCCCACTCCCACCGTGTTTGGCTGGGAAGACGGCAGGGAGCACAGCTCCCGTCCACGGAGGTCATGGGTCCTGTCACAGGAAGAGTGGTGCACCTCCACTCCCCAGGGGCCAGGACACTGTCTCAGCCCCTTCCTGGAAAGGGCTCCCTGACCTCTCCAGCCACACCCAGTCAGGAAGGGCAGCTGCTAAGGACTGCGTTCCCACCAGGGATGGCTACTTCTAAAGAGTCTTTTTTTTTTTCTTCTTCTTCTTCTAAAGAGTCTTGATCAACATCCTTTCTCCTTTATGTTGACCCTGGGACCCAATCCCTAAACCTCGTTTCTTTTTATCCACACTTATGAACCAACACGTGTTCTTTGTAAAAAGTTCACATATGGAGCAAAACAGCCTTTCTAAATCACCCCCGACCTTTTGGGATGCTGCCTTCCCAGTTCCTCCAACCCTTGCTCCTGCACCCCAACCTCCCACCTACTTCACCCCAGGGCCCCTGAAGGGACTTTGCAGGGCCCACTGGTCCTGCCCACAGAGCCGAATGGTCTTTCCAGAGCTGAACCCCTCCCCCACATCCTCCACACCCTGCTCCTGACACATCCTGGCCAGTGCGACCTGTCCCTTATCCCCTCCTTATCCCCCCCCCCTTATCCCCGGCTCCAACCAGCCGCCTTTGGAGGTAACCTCCAACCTGTCTCCCCAGGACTGAACCCCACTCTCAATGGCTCCGGCCGCCCCTGAACTCCCGATGGGGGTGGGGGTGAGGGTAGACCCCGGCTGGCCCCTCCCGCCCTCACTCTGGGCACACACCACTCAGGGCCCCTAGGGGGGGTCCCTGGGCTCAGCACGCTGTGACCCCAGGATCTGCAGTCCTGTCTCCCTATGCCACTTGAGCAAATACAGAAGTCGAGCAGACCAGGTTCCAGACACCCCAAGTCCCAGCCCTGGTCCCCCACCTGTCCCCATATGACCTACGGCTTATCATATCACTTCTCTCCGAGAAGGGGGAAGCATCTTGAAGTGCTCAGAACAGCACCAGGTGCCCTTCTCTGCTCACAGCCTCCCTGCCGGCCCTCAGCACCCACAGGCCCTAAGCAAGAGCCGACGCTGGTAAGACCAGAGGCCGTGAGCCCCACGTCCGCCTCTACCGGCCCCTTTACCACTGGGCAGGGCCGAGGAGCCCTCTTCGCCCGCACAGCTTCTTGCCCCCTCAAGACGGCCCCTCTCCAATCCCTCGTCAACCTCGCAGTGTGCCAGCGCCAAGGCTATCTGACCCCACGCCTATTGGAGCCCCACGTCCTGGGAATACCATTGCCCCTGGCCGCGCCCCGGCCTCCCCCGTCCTGTCCCTGAGGGAGCGACCCCCGGCCCCGGGGCGTTTGCCCGCCCTGCGCGCCGCGGCCCCGGCGCCCGCCGTGCCCCCTCCGCGCGAGTCTCACCCTCCGCGGCGCCGCTGGCCACGAGGAGGCAGGCAGGCCTGCTTGGGAGACGCTCGGAGGCCATGGACTCTACTGCAGTCAGTGCAAACTGCGCGTGCGCGGAGCGCGCGCGCGCCCAGCGGAGGAAACGCCGGTCGCGTGCCGCGGAGGCCCGGGACGTGGCCCAGAGCGGCGCCGAGCGCAGGCGCAGTCCTGCCGCCCCGCCCAGCTGGGTCCTCGCGTCCTTCCCCAGAGTGTTGGCAGGTGGCCCCGGAAGCACCTGGGGAGCTGCGAGCTGGGCCGCAGAGGGCCCTGAGGGCTGTCCCCCGCCCGCCCCTGGTGGCGTTCAGCAACAGTTCCTGCCTCTTCCTTCGTCCTTTCTCAGGCAACGGACGCTTCCTGCGGGCGCCCGGGGAGGGGAGACTTGAGGGGAATGTGAACCTGGAGAGAAGACGCCTGTACCGTGGACGAGGATCCCTCTCTGTGGACTCAGCAACTGAACCTGCGAGCCCCCGGAGCCGCCCCGGGAGGCGGGGACAGCGCCGACCCCGTGGGGCTCCCGTCCTGGGGTGGGGCTGCGCCGTGGGTTTGGAAGGAAATCCCAGTCCCTTCCGGGGGTGAGAGGAGAGGACGTGCGGGCAGCACGTCTGAGGAGGCAAAGACTTGGAGGGGGAGCCGACTGAGACTTGGGGCCCCAGGCAGGGGGGTTGTGCGGGTGTCCCCGGAGGTGGGGGCCAGGCAGCTGAGGGAAGACAGGCTATCCAAGCTCACTGGGGTTTCGCGGAGCCGCTGGAAGAGGGGGTGTCCCTTCCTGAGACAGGGGTTGCCGAGTTAGGTCAGGAAGGTCGACCGGGCTGTGGGGCAGCATCGGAAGCGGCTGTCGCAGGGGCAGCCGGCGCTCCTGAATTCTGGTCTGGAGGGAAGGGAGGCCCCCCTGCTGTCAGTGTGGAGGGGCGGCAGCAGGGCTTCCTGAGGTCCTGCCAGACTCTGCTGATAGGAAACTTCTGTTGTGGGTGGGCGCTGCAGAAGCAGACGAGTCTAGGGGTGCCACCTGCCTCCCCAGCACTGGCTCTGCCTGCTGCCCAGTTCAGCCCCACACTTCCTGGGGCCCTGACCCCCCCCCAACCTGACACAGGAGCACCTTGCCCTCACCTACTGCAGGACACTCCCACCACCCGATGAAGCAGCAGCTGGGGACTCCTGGCACCGGCAGGGCATCGGGACAGGGAACAGGTGGGAACATGGTGCCTGTGTTGGGTGGGTAGAGATCAGCGGGCCTGAGGTCAGACCACAGGCTGGGCCTACGCAATGGAAAGCTTTCTGGGTCTAGGGAGGGACCCACTCCCCACCGTGCAACCCAGGAGCTGGAGGGGGACTCCAGGGTGCCCCTGCTGGCCCAACCCACCCACATCACCCTGCTGGGGCTGGGGTGTCCCACCCCTCTAGGGTGTCCCTAGGGCTGGCTGGCTGAGTGGCAGGTGCAGATCCTCCTGCTGGGGCAGCTCGGATCCTCTAGGAGCCTGCCTCCTCCCTGGTGGGGACTCGTTAAGTCCTTTCTCTGTCTCAAGGAATGGGATGGAGGAGGAAGCCAGGCCAGCGTATGCATGTGCACCTGTGCTCAGGGCAGGCGCACCCCCTGTGCACCTGGGGTCTCGCAGCAGGCCCGGGGAGCAGGTACCCCAGGTCTCCTGTGTGGGTGTTATCCTCGGTCTGTGTCTCCCGAGTGTACTTGGCCTCCACTCCGGTTGGTGTGTGTGAAGGTGCCACCAGCTCCTGAGGCAGGCAAGCCTGTGACAGCGTAGCCCCTTGTGGCAGCCAGTGCCGATGGACCTCCAGTGTCAGTCACCGCTTCCCTGGAGATGCCATCCTTTCCTGAACACACCTGGTCAGATGCCAGACCGAGGTGTCCAAGTGCACCTCATGACCAGTCACTGGGATGTGGGGAGCTCCTATCTGCCCAGCCCTGGGACCAGGTATGAGGTTGGGGATCGGGTTGGGTAGGGACAGCTGAAGACCTGGGAGTCAGAGGCCTGGCCTGGCAGCCAGGGTGAGGGTCTGGTGCAGCAAGTCACCTGCCACCTCTGCCCCATGCAGCAGAGAGGTTCTGAAGCACCAGCAGCCCACACCCATATCTGGGAGAGGGTGGGGCCCCCCAGACACGATAAGCGTGCACTCCAGTGTGGGGTCCCCAAAGAGGAGTTGCACACTATTGGGGACAGGAGGGGTGCTAGAAAGGAAAACAAAGTGGCCCCCACACATGCACCCTCTTCACCCCTATACAGGATGCCCATGCCCTTCAGAGCCCACCTGTGACATGACAGCAACGTGGGGACAGGGACCTAAAGCACCAGCTCTCAGCGTGCGAAGGCTGAGAGCAGAGGTCTCCCGGGAGCCCACGTGGGGGTGAGCAGGGCTGCGCTTGGTGGGGTGCCCATCAGCCTGTCCTCATTTACTGTGTGCAGTTTTTACTCCCTGAACCTTTTTGTGTCTGGTGTTTTCTTTATAACTTTAAGGTTCTGTAGTAAAAATAATCTAAAAGAGCCTTGGGGGTCCCTGAGAGTTTTTCATGTCGGATGGGCCCCCCATTCCTGAAGTTGAGGGAGGCTGAGCATCAGGGCCCAGGGCCTCAGCTTGCTGACTCTCCCATGCCTGTGAGGAGATGCCAGGACCTAAGTGTGTAGGACAAAGCCACAGGCATTAGCACAGTGTGGCCTTGGGACTGTCTACTTCCTGAGGCTGGACCAGCACACCTGCTGATGAAAGGGGAATAACTGGTCTCCATGCACAAAACCTGGCATCCAGATGGATTGCAGACCCAAACGTGAGCCAGTGACGAGGATACTAGATGAGAACATCCAGCCGAGCCTCCCGGAGCTCATGTGGTCCAAGGAACACAGCAGAGGCAGGACAGACTCAGAACTTCCGCGGTGAAGGCAGAGGGCAGGGGGCAGGGCGCAGGGGGCAGGGGGCAGGGCGCAGGGCGGCCAACCCAGGAGTGGCAGTGTCTGCAGTGCCACAGCAGCTCTGTGTGCATGGCCCACAACCAAGTCCTGCCAGCGAGTTAGAGCCGCCACCCCTTCCGAGAAAAACGGACAGATGGCACCAGCAGGAAGAAACACAGACGGCAAACCCCAAGTGGCCCAGACCCCTGTGAAGAGGAGCGGGCCCCATTGGCACAAAGAAAACTGGGAAAGGACAGCTGTCCCCACGCATACTGGCAAGGCCCCATGTCCTTCACCCCATGCAGTGTCACAGGGCAAGGGCAGCGGCACCCTCACGGCTGATCCCTGGGCTTGAGGCAGGCAGCCAGGTCAGGCACAGTTTGCAGCCCGAGGCCCCACAGGCAGGGGTGCGCCCGAGACACATGCCCTTCCCCACGCCCACCACAGTGCGCTGCACCGCGGCGCAGAGGCAGGGGCAGCCCTGTGTCCACGGACGGAGGACGGGCACACAGAGTGTGGTCCCCGCACACACACAACAGAGTGGCATTCAGCCTCAAAGAGATAGGCAGTCCTGAAACCTGCTCCCACGTGGAGAAGACCTGGGGGTGTTATGCTATGTAAGCCAGGCTCCCACTTGTGAGACCCCTAGAGGAGTCAGACGCACAGACAGAAAGGACAGGTGGGGGGGGCAGGGGGCAGGGGTTGGGGGCGGTGTTTGGAGGCAAAGTTTTAGTTTGGTAAAATGAAGAGAGTTCTGGAAATGGTGGCGGTGGTGGTTGCACAACCACGTGAATGCATTCAATGTCACTGAGCTGTGCATTTAAAAGGTTAAATTACAAAACGTGCTTTGCCCCCGCCGGGTGGCTCAGTTGGTTGGAGCGTCGTCCCTACGTGCTGAGGTTGTAGGTTTGGGTCCCTGGTCAGGGTACCTACAAGGAGTGAACAATGAATGTGTGAGTGAAGCAAATTGATGCCTCTGTCCTCCCTCCCACCCTCCTTCCATCTCTCTAAAATCAACATATAAAAAGTTTTCAACTGTGTGTGTGGCACCCACACACAGAAGACACAGGGCACAAAGGCCACTACAGGGACTCTCGTGGCTGCTGTGCCTGCAGTTGCAAATGCTCTGCGACAGCCTCTGCGACAGCCTCAGCATGCGTTCACAGGGTCAGTAAACAGGAGGAGGTGGCTTTGTGGGTGGAAACTCACAGTGTTCTTTGGACTGACAGCGCCCAGCCTCCCAGTCACCTCTGCTCCCAAGGTCTCTTAGAAGGGTTGGTCAGTTGTTTGGTTTTTAAGGTTATAGAATAGACAATCAGAGAGGGGACTGGGCTGCAGGTGATGGCAAGTGACTCCAGCTGGGCTGAATGATGGCCCTGGTGCCTGGGGGGAGGGGAGGCAGGTGGGCTGGCAATGTCAGGCCCGTGCAATCTGGCTGAGGCTCAGGGTAGCAGGAGGGCACAGTGGTGGGTAGGAGGCCACCGCAGGGGCCACCTGGGTGCAGGGTCGGGTCTGCTGTGGAAGTTCAGGACTTGATCTGGGTCTGACAGGGTGTGCCACTCTGCAACAGGGGCCTGTGGGGAGCCGGAAGAGAAAGATATGCCCCCTGTCACATCTGCAAAGAAGGACATGGGGAGTAAAGGCCCACAGCAGGCCCTAGCTGGGGTGGCTCAGTGGATTGATTGAGCACTGGCCTGCGAACCAAAGGGTTGTCAATTTGATTCCCAGTCAGGGCACATGCCTGGGTTGTGGGCCCCCAGTAGTGGGTGAGAGGCAACCACACATTGATATTTCCCTTCCTCTCTTTCTCCTTCCCCTCTACCTCTAAAAGTAAATAAATCTTTTTTTTTTTTTTTTTTTATTAAAAAAGCCCACAGCAGAGCTTGTGGGGTCTGGCGGCCTTGCTCCCCCAGCCCATGCCCCAACAACTTGCCCACAGCTACAGGGTGGGTGGGAAGTGGTTGACAAGAGGGGGAACCTCTCCACCCCTGGCTGCAGCTCCTCTGTGCCCCACCCCCAGGGTTGGGGAGCTCACTGGAGAGGTGTAGAAAGGTCCTTCCCCCCTTAGTGGGAGAGGCCAGACTGAGGAACAAGGTCCACCTCCCCCACCCTGTGCACTGTGGCCAGCAGCTTGGGCCCAAGGGGGTATCCTGTGGCTCCTGGGTGTCCATCTTGGTCAGGCAGCAGAAACGCTGGCAGAAGAAGCAATGAGGAGAGGCCACCAGGGTCAAGGACACAGAGGTGGCAGGGGAGGACCAGGGTGTGTGTGTGACCCCCACCCTAATGGGGGGCCCTTGGCCCCCCCCACCCGTGAGCAGGTGAGGACGCCAGCCCAGCCTTTGGAGGAGAGTTTATTGTAGACTCAGCCACCACTCAGACCCACGGTTCCCGTGGCCGGCTGGCCAGGCTAGGGCACATCCGCTTCCCACCCTGCCCACTGCCACCGCGCTGAGGGCCACTGGGGGACCAGATGCTCTGGTCCCACTGCAGGCACCCCAGGCAGTCACCAAGTGGTTCTACTCTACCTGTGTTATTGCATTTATACGCTTGTTGGACTCGAAGGAGGCTGGGTGAGGCAGGAGAGGCATCTGGGGGCTTGTTTGGGGGCAAGGTAGACACAGCTGCAGGGCAGGTCCTCAATATCCATACCCCCACCTCCCCCCACACCTGGCTCTCAGCTGCCCCCAGCCTCCGGACCTCCCCTCGGGCACAAGCTAGAAGGTAGACCATGGGAGCCTCTCCAAAGACTGGCCTTTACGCTGTCTGTCTATGCAGCTGGGGTGTGGGGGCAGGCGGAGGCAGTGTGGAAGCCTTGGTTCAGCCCCCCCAGCAGGCCCACCCAGACAGACCCCCACGCCCCACCCCCAGCTGCAACCAAAGAGCAGGAGCGGGGAAAGTGAACCAGCCACACCTTTTAATGTCCCCGCGCGGCTGGGCCCAGGGCAGAGCCCATCCTGGGCCCGTCAGCCTTGGGCTCCCTCCTGCCCTGGGGGTTTGTCATGAAGCTGCTGCCAGGAAGCCCACAGGACCACTGAGGCCCCTTGGGACAGGTTGGCATAGTGACCAATGGTCCGGTGGGCCACACTCAGGGTCCAGCCTGTCCAGTGCCCCCCAGGCATCCTGGCCCTGAGCCCTCTGCCTGATGTTGCAGCTCCGCTCCACCCCATGCTGCTCAGTGACCCTGGAGCCCCGGCTGCTTCTGCCTGGCAGGTGGGGCGGGCATGGGGCGGTGCACCGGAGGCCAGCCAAGGGGGCTCGGCTTCCACGGCCAGGGCCTGTCCATCTCTCCCTCTGCATGTCTGTGGGGCGTTGGTATGTGTACTTCTTATGTAGGACGGATAGATAGCTGTGAGTGGATTCGCATGCACAAAATCCCCATGGTCTGTACAGGGCGTGGCTGGGCCTCCGCCTGAGTACCAGCCCTCATTTTTTCCGGACCAGGAAGACTACACCCAGAATCAGGGCTGCAGCTGCCACAGCCACACCCCCAGCCAGAAGCAGGGGGGTCAAGTTCTCGAAGGGGCAGGGACCACGGCCCCCGGGGCCCCCACTGGGGGCCTGGTCCTCCTCAGCCCCATCTCCAGGGCCCTTGGGCTCGGGGGATACATGGGGGCTGCCGGGGGCCGCAGGGGCTGGCTTCAGGTTGCTATGATTGTTGAGAAGGGCAGGGTCTGCCTTGGCCGAGGTCTTCTTGGCGGGTGGTGGGATAGGGGCCACCGGTGGCTCCTGCTTCTCCACCTGAGTCTCCTTCTTCCCAGGCTTGGCCGAGGGGACTTTCCCATCTGCAGCCGGGGGGCCTCTGACCTCGGCAGCAGCCTGGGCCACCTTGGTGTCGGGCTTGGGGCTGCTGGTCGATTTCCCTCTGGACTCCATGATGGCTGTGCTAGCAGTCTGCGTGGGTCGTGTAGACAGGCAGTAGCTGGACCACAGCAGCTCAGGACAGCTCACCCCTGGGTGTTACATGGACCTGGAGAGAGACAGAAGGAGGAGCTCCTGTCCAGCCCCCACTGGTCCCCACAGAGACATGGCCCAGTCCTTCTGCTCAGAGTCCTCCTCCTCCAGGGCCCAGCCTCCAGTCATCTGCAGCAACTCCCTGAGAAGCCTCCAACCACACAGGCAGGGGCCGTGGGCTCCACATGGGTGGGGGAAAGGGGATGAGACCAGCCAGAGGCCAGTCTCCTTGTCTACAACATGGTCTTGCCTTCACCTGCGCTGTGTCTGTGACACATTGGCCTCGGGTAGGGAGGCCCTGATGGGAATAAGAGCCCACCCAGCCCGAAGAAGGGTGTGTGGTCAAGGGAGATTGATCGCAGCCAGGGTGGGCCTGGGCAGAGCCGACTGCATATCCTTCCCAGAGGGGACTGCGTCCGAGTGCAAGGGAGCAGGGCAGGGTGGGAACCTGGGCCCAAGGCCACCAGGACCTGGATGTAAAACACCTGCGGTGTCTCCCCAGAAGGCTGGAGAGGCCAGGAAAGCAGTGACTGGTCTGTGCTTCCCGGCAGGGCGTCTGCCCTGGCGCCCACCCCCAGCACTGGCCTCATCTGCTCCAGCTCAAGGGCAGGGTGTCCTTCCTGAGCCAGCTGCTGCACCTGCTTCTACAGGCAGAGGGGTCCCGGAGTTAGCTTGGGGTGAGCACATGCCCTGTCCATCAGCCTCAGCATCTGGGCCGGGCAGAGGATGGGGGTCCTGGCTGTAGGAAAGGCCTGGCCCCATCCTCAAAGTCCAGAGTGGGGTGAAGGAGGGCAGACTGGGCTCCTACCCACCCTGGGCCTGAGTCCGCCCTCCCTGCAGACCTAGACACCACCGGTCCACCTCTCCCCTGGTAGGGTGGGAAACTCCACCCACAGTGCCAGAGAGGGGGCCATGGCCGCCCAGGTTCCTCACCCGAGGCAGGGACACTAACCACACGGAAGGTTGCCTGAAGGTCACAGCACGATGGGGGTGTCTCAGCGAGGGCCTGGCTACTGCTCCACTTCCCGGAGAACTCCAGCAGCCCCTCCCCCTGCCACTCCGGAGGGGCACCAGACAACTGAGACTGGTTTGCAAAGGGCAGGTGGTCTGCTTCCCCCACCTGCTCTCGGTTATTTTTAGCTCTCACTGACGTCACCCGACAGCTCCTTCTCCCGCCCCGGGGCCGCTGTGCCCAAGAGAGTGGTGACCTTCAAGGCAGAGAACCGCGGCAGTGCCCTGTGGGCCCCAGCACCCCCATCCTGCCCCGGCCCCAGGCCAAGGAGCCCCGGCCGCCTTACGCTGCCGCTCCCGGAGCTCCCAGCTCTCCGCTGCGCGCTCTCCGCTGGGTCGCACGGCGGGCGGTGGCTGCAGATGCGAGTCTGGGAGTTTCCCACAATTCAGTGCTTCCGCGCAGGCCGTGGGGGGCGGGGCCACCTAGGCGCAGGCTCCGCCCTCCCTCCTGCAGCGCAGCGCCCGGGACAGTGGGGCAGTCTGGGACCCGAGCCCAGCTCTGCTTTTAGTTCCAAAGGTGGTTCAGGTCAGGCTGCGAGGGTCTCCAGCTGCCCTCCTGCAGCCCCCGCCCAGAACGCGCGGGAGTTAGGAGCGGTTTCCCCCAGACCCCTGCAGGTGCAGGCAGTAGGCGCGGGGCTCCCCTGTGGCGCCCGTCCCCCCAGGCCCTTAAGGGAGTCTTAGAGAGCAGGCTTCTACTTAGAATATTTATTTATCTTCTTACACAACAAGACACAAAAAGTCACTTCTTCAAACTCCTCCAAAGGAAAAAAATATAAATCTGTAAGCAGCAGCAGCAGCTTCCAGGGTACAGATGTGATGGGGACAACCGTGAACTGGGGGCTAAGCCTTAGCCCCAGGTAGTGTCACTGGGAAGGGGCCTCCCCGGGGAGGCCTGGGACGGAGACACAGCACCAGCACATCAGAACCAGTCACCAACACAATCACGTGGCGTGGGGGCGGCAGGGCGACTGGAGCCGGCCTCGGTTCACACGGATGAGCCTGGAGATCCGGAGGACGGAGCGTGGTCAGGGATTCTGTGCAGCGGCCCAGAGAGCAGGGTGGACCCTGAAGGGGTGGCTCCTGGCCCTGCACCCCTGCAGGCAGAGTAGGTGGCTCCAGGCTCCACAGGGGTCTTGATGCCTGTCCTTCCCACCAACCAACATCAGACCCGGGGTGCTGGACTCAGAGAAGGATCCAGCCTGGAGAAACAAATTTCTGGACAGGGTCAGTGGGGAGCCTAGGGTGCGCGCGCGCGCGCACGCGCACACACACACACACACTGTCTCTCTCTCTCTCTCTCTGCCTGGCCAGTGGGAAGGAAGGGCAGCAGCCCCCATCCCCTATCAGAGGAGCCAGGCCAGCTGAAGGCCACAACCAGCTCCACACAGCACTTGCACATGCAGACGCTCTGGGCCCCCAACCTGGGGTGGGGCAGAGGGGCCCACAGTCAGGAATAGGGGTTCCCTGGGAGTCAGACTAGGATTCCTGGCTCAAGATGGGGACCAGGAGACGCCCGACTCTCCTGCAAGGTGGGCCAAGGCGAGAGGAGCAGCAGCGGGGAGGCTGGACGGACGGAGGCTGGACAGAGCCACTTGTGCTCAGCAAGTTAATAAATAGATTTATGCAGGGTCCCCCTTGTGGATGAGGGGCCGTGCCTGGGGACAGGCTGGCAGCCTGGAGGGGAGGGCCCATCTTGCCCAGCCCACACCCAGGAGCCCCCAGCTCAGAGACCAGCTCTGTCCCTGGGGCGTGTAGGCCAGGCTGGAGCTGGGGCAGGGCTGGCTCCAGGAATGTAGAGATTTATGTGGTGTCCAGGTAAATGACATATTGATCCCAGTGGTTGTGCATGCAGGCCCCTCGGGTCCATGTGTGTGGACCCTGAACCCCTCCTCCACCTCCCCCATCTGTGTGGGAGGAGCAGGGGAGAATTCCCCTGGCTCAGTCCCGAGCAGCTGGCCCAGCCTCAGCCCCACTCTGGTCTTGCTCTGTGTGGGCCCAGGGGTCTGGGCTCAGGGCCGGGGGCGCTGCAGCAGCTCCAGCAGGGTCTCGGCGATGCCCAGGAAGTAGACCACCTGCGCGATGCCGAACAGTGGGGCGATGACCAGGGCGCGGCAGTAGGCGCCCTTCAGGAAGGCTGAAGGGCCCTCGTTCCGCAGTATCTTCCTGTGGGAGGGCGGGGGTCAGAGCCAGCGCCGCCCCCCCTGCATCCCACCTCCGAGGGGCCTCTCCCACCTGGCGCAGTCCAGGAACCCCGAGTAGGTGTCTTCATCGACCCCACGCTGCAGTGACTGGAGCCGTGTCTTCACAACTACAGGGAGGCGTGAGGTCAGCATGGGGGTCCGCACACCTCCACCCCCACCCCTGAAGCCCCATGCCCAGCTCGCCCTGGCTGGCACACTGACCATCACAGGGGTTGACAGCCACGGCGGCCGCACTCCCGGCCACGCAGCCTGCCAGGAAGGACACGTAGAAGGGGGACTTCTCCCCGGAAGCCGGCTGGCCCAGCTGGTTCAGGTTGGCAAAGAGCGGGAAGTAGACAATGGAGAAGGGGACGTCCCTGTTGGGAGGGTGGTAGTCACCGGGAGGTGTGGGTGGGTGGGCCCCCTTCCTCCCACTCCCTCCCCCTGCCCTCCCCGACCCCCCCACCTGAGCAGGGTGGCCCCCAGGCCCTTGTAGAGGCCGGCGATGCCATGGGTCCGGAGCAGGTCACGGGCAAGCTGGGTGGCTGTGGGCCGGGGGGCAGCTGGGGTTTCCACCGAGGGCTGGGTGCCCCCCTGTGTTGAGAACTGAGCCTGGGCAGCCAATATTTTTTTCTGGGCGGCTGGGGAGAAAGGGGACAGGCCTGCTGTCTCTCCCTCCAAGTGCAAGGTAAAGGCAGGGGACAGGGTCAGGCCACTGCACCCCACCCCAGTGCCACACCCCCACCCCCTCACCGATGCGGCCTGCATCCTGAAGCTGGATCTTCAGCATCTCCATGGGTGTGGTCACGATCACCTGGCAGGTGCCGGCCCCACAGCCCGCCAGCATCTCCTTCAACAGGGTCAGCTTCTGCCTGTGGCAGAGGGAGTAGGAGTCAGAGACCCTCGCTGCCCAGGGAGTGCCTGGGGGTGGGGGTGGGAGTAGTGGAGGCCGAGGCAGCCCTGTGGGGGCGCAGCACCCTCCAGCCTTGGACACCCTGCCAGGCCCTCCAGCAAGGGCACTGAGCCCAACAGACAGGCGGCTGCACAGCAGGATGGGGGAGGAAGGCAGGGCAACACTCAAGCAAAGACAAATAGAGAGGCTGGGGGGGCTCAAGTGCCCCAAGGGGTTACCCTTTCTGCCCCACCCTCTAGTGACAGAGGAAAGCGGGTCAGTGCCGCCAACCCCAGCCTACGAGGGGTGGCCCAGGGCCAAGGTTGACGGGGGTGTCGGGTGGGGGTGCCTGGGGTCGGCATCTGCCTCACTCCGCCCAGTGCCAGGGGCACAGCGGGGGAGCAGTGCAGGAAGGACAGAGGACAAGGACAAAGACTGGGATGGGACAGAAGAAGAAGAGGAGCAGCAGCAGGAAAGGGAGGCCCTGCAAGGTCAAGGTGAGGGGCAGGCGGGGGTGGGGGGTGGGGGGGAGCAGAGCCTTTGTCCTTGGTCTGGAGGCACAGACCCCTCCCCCTTACAAGCTGCCAGGGCCAAGCCCCTCACCCGTCCTTGGAGAGCTGATAGCGGAAGAAGTCATTGGCTGCCAGCTTGATGGCCTTCTCCGGCGTGACGAGGGTCAGGTTTACAGCAGCCCCTGTGGGGCACGCAGCAGGAGGGGCCCAGGCAGATCAGTGCTGGGGAGGCTCTCGGCCAGCTCTGGCTTCCCAGTGGGCATGGCTCCGCCCAGCCAATCCTTGGTCACCGCCTCCTGCCCTCTCACCCACATTGGTGCCAGGTGGGGCGGGGCCCAGGGGGGGACAGGGGCATTGCTGCCTCCAGGCACTCTGCTCACCCTCCCCAGTGGGTCTCCTAGGTGGGCCCTCAGAGGGACCCTCCCCTGGGGGACAGAAAGGGTTCACCATGGTGGGGGCACTGGTGAGAGGGTGCCAGTGTGCAAGGCTGTGTCTAGCTGGGAGGGCCAAGCGGGGTGGGGGGGTGGGGGGGGCATGCAGGCGGGTGAGGTAAGCCCCTCTTGGCAGTCAGGGATCAGGATTGTGTAGCATCTGGGCAAATCCAGGCTTGGGGACTGTCTAAGCAGCTTCCCTCCATGATCCAACCCCTCCCAGTCTTCCAGCACAGGGGTCCTGCCTGTCCCAGAAGGCAGGGGAGGGGCTGCAGCCCCTGTGAGAGGGGCCCAGTGTCCTGTCTCCCTGGGCACTGGCAGCAAGTGAGGGACGGGGGAGGAGGGGTGCCCAGGAAGGGTGGGGTACTGAGGACTGCTGCTCCCCAGAGATCCCACCTGTCACCCACTTGCCCCCACTCCAGCACCCAGGCCTGGGCCAGCTGATGGCCCCCGTGCAGGGGCAGCCAGCTGCCAAGGGGCACGTCCACACTGACACACTAAACCCAGGCCTGCAGGCCTGCTCCACCTTCCCACCTGCCCCCCAGCCACTTTGATGGGAGTAGCTGCCAGCCTTGCCCGGGCCAGAGCCTCACCTCGGTACATGCCGAAGTAACCCTCTGAGCGGATGGTCTTGATGAGGCAGTCAGACCTGCAGCCATGGGATGGGGTAAGGTGGGGGCAAGCCCAGGGCGGCAAGGGCTCCAACCCTGCCCCAGGTAGGAGTGCCCCAGGGCCTTCCCTCCTTCAGTCGCTTTTGTTAAGGGGGAGGGGCACAGGAGCAGAGCTCAGAGGTCCGAGCCTGTCCCACTCTGCTTGCCCCCACATCACACGCTCTGTGTCCCCTGCCCGCCGGGCACACTCACATGCTGCTGTACATGCGCTGGCCATTCTGCTGGTTCTGCAGCCTTGTCTTGGCCAGGTCAATGGGGAACACGCAGGTGACCCCAATCAGCCCCGCGATGCCGCCATTGATGAGCTTGGCTGGCAGGCTGCGTGGGTGGAGGGAGTGTCAGCACCTCTGGGCTCCTTGGCTGCAGGGCAGGGGGCAAGGGCTGGGTGGGGCCACAGCGAGGACAGGGTCACACTCTGACCTGATCTGCTTGTCGGCCATGTAGCTGGGTGCACCCAGGCTGGAGGGCAGCGGAGGCCAGCTGGTGTAGGCAGAGGAAGAGGGTGGGACAGGGTGGGGAGGGTGGTCCACCACTTGCTGGGAATTTCAAAAGCACCTTCTGTCCTAGAAGGAAGAGGGAACTGGAATCAGTGGGGGAGGGTGGACCATTCAGGCTCGGTAGAGGAATAAGCTCCTCCATGGTCCCCCCTAAGTCTCTTGAGGGGCACTATGTACCTGCCCACCACCCAGGCCAGAGCCATCAGCATGTCCTAGGGGTGCAGGTTTGGGGGAGGTGCCGGCCACGCAGAGTCCCCTCAAGGGCCCCCGTGGCAGTGTCCTCCCAGCACCCCGCTCACACTCACGTGCACGCAGAGTGCCATCTTTAAAGGGCCAGGTGCGGGTGTGGTGGGGGGGCAGGGGCTGGCAGGAAGGGCAGTCTGCCAGCTAGGTCAGTGACCTCAACCCAGGACTGGGCTGCAGTGACCACCCATCCTTGAGCAGAGGCCCCTCCACGCTGGAACCCTGGACACCGCTTCCCCAGGAGAGCACCCTTCTCACCCACACACAGACCTGCCTCTATCCCCCTCCGCACCCCTCCCAGGAATTTCATTCCCAGACAGACACACACAAGACCCCACCGACCACGACCTCTGGAAGCCTCGGGGGTGTGTTGGGCGAAGGGGTGAGGTGGCCTGGAGGAGGCGGGCTCACCCTCCGAGGCTTCCCGTGCTTGTCTCCACCATCCGCTCTAGGCTGGAGGCAGAGGGGACCCCTCTCACTGGAGGCTGGGATCACAAGCCACAGCCAACCCAAGGAACCGTTCATGGGGGGCAAATCCAAAAATGTTGAGCTGTGGGGGCCACCCAGAGTCCACCTGTCACTGGCTTGCACCCACAGAGCTGCCACCCAGTCACCGGCTAGTTCACCCCAGGGTCCTTCTCAGCACCGGTGACCTTCACCTTAGCTCTCCCAGGTCAGGCTGTCCCTGGACCACCCAGCACAACCTCCACCCCAATACTATCCCCACCTCTGCTCAGCCGCCCCATCCGGTTGGCCCCCTCTGCTCACCGGAGGCTCAGGCCGTCTGTTCACCGGAGGCTCAGAACTCTCTCTGAATCTCTGAAACCGCAGCCTCCGGCTCTCAGAGATCTAGTGGCTGAGGGAGGTGCCAGCCACACGGATTGGCCTCCAGGCGGGGAGGGTGGGCTGGGGGGAGGGACTTTCTCTTTCACACAGGGCGGGCATACTGAGGCTCCCTACAGCTGCTAGAGCTCGAGCCCAGCTGGGGTGAGAATGGGCATGACAGCTTCTGGGAGGCAGGACTAGGCCTCCTGGCCACCTCAGACCGCAGGGCAGTGGGTCTGCCATGGGCTAACCCAGCCAAGCCAGGCCCTCCACCCATGGGGTGGCCACCAAGACCACCAAGCCACCAAGACCCCGGATGCCCTGTTGGCTCCTGTCTGCAGTTTGCAGGCTGGCTCCGGCTAGGGCTCTGGTTCCCTGAGGATGGGGGCCATCTGTGCTCAGGCCCCCAGGGCCTCTGCTGGGGAATGGGTGTGGGGAGGGGATCTGAGCCCATGCATGTCTGTGGGAGCTGTGTGGCCACTGGGGAGGTGTATTTCAGGGAGACCTGGCACTGGAACAGAGGAAGGCACCTCTGTGTACTGGAAAGGCTGGGGAAGGAGTGGCTAGGTCTCAGAGGCCACTGGCTGCCACGCACAGGCCTGCTCACCTGGCAGGTCCAGAGGTCACTGGAACAGGCACTCCAGGGGCCTGCTGCCCTGCCAAGCCCCCCACCCCACCCCACCCCACCACCATCACACACACCCAGGGCCAAGAACCTGGGACCTGCTTCTCTGTGCCCCAGCTCACAAAGAAGAGTCTGACCTCTGAATTTCACCCTCACCTCTTCCCCCCCCAACCCCCACCCCCAGGGACAGACTGGCCTCGGCAGGTCTCTCTGTTGCCCCAGATCCTCAGGTGTGAGGGGACAGCACACCAGCTCCCAGGCCTCGCCCTGCCTGTTGTGGGCCCAGTGAGCCCTCCCTCCTGGGCACCCCCAGACCCCACCTCCCGTCTGGGGTCAGGACACCCAGTGATGGGGGTCCCAGAAGCCAGAGAGACCACCTAAGGTGGGGAGAGGTAGGTCCAGAGGCCCGCAGATCCCAAACCTGAGAAGGCAGTATAGGGGTCCTGTGTCTCAGGCTGCAGGGTGGGCAGGAAGAGTGGGGGTAAGGGGCTCTGTCTTGTTCGGCTGGAGAGGGTTCCCTGGAGCGGGAACCCCCCTTTTGCAGTCTGCATTCGGGGGTTCCCACTCGGGCTCATGCTTATGAGGCAGCTGTGGAGGGCCCTGCCCTGCACCCCACGTTGCCATGGAAGCCCCGGCCAGGCCCAGGGCTGGCGACGCGGACTGGCCGCCCCGCTGTCTCCCCGACCAGGTAAAGGACGGGCTGCAGACCATTCTTCTGTTTCCAGACCCCCGAAGTAAAATCTCCCACAAGTGAAGCCCTGAGCTCCCCGACCCCCAAGAAGGTCATACCGTCTCCCTTACATCTCCACCTGTCCTTCCCCCTGAGGCGCTTTTGGGACAGCGGGCTCCGCCCGCCCGGGGGCGGCTCACCCTCTGTCCTGCAGGACAGGTCCGAACCGGCCCCAGACGGCCATGCTGTCCCTCGCCAAGCGATGGCGACTCCAGCCACGCACGTGTCCACACACGTCCTGCAGATTCCCACGTGTGTGCCACCCCCGCCCCTCCGCCTCCGTGCCCAGAGCTCCGGCCCCACGGAGCAACCACCCCGCGGGGACACGTGTGCGCGGGGAGCGCGCCTGCCACCACCCGGGCCGAGTGCAGCCTCCCCCACCCGGGCGGCAGCGGATCTGAGCATCGCCTGCCGGGGCCCCACCAGAGCCACCTGGTCTGGGCAGCTGTCACCTCCCCGGGCTGCTTCGGCGCCCCTTGTCCGGCAGCCGGACGCACTCGGGTCGGCTCAGGGCAAGGGGGCGGCCGCTGAGCACTCACCGCTCCGCCGCTGCCGCGCTCGCCTCCCTGACGCCGCGCACCCGGCTGCCAAAGTGCGTCCGCGCCGCCGCGCTCGCTCCACCCCTGGCCCGCGGCAGCACGCAGGCTCTGGCTCCCCCTGCCGGCCGGGGGCGGCCATTGCTCCCGCCTGGGCCACAGGTCACGCTAGCCCGCGCCCTGGCCCACCCCTCGGTCTCTTCCTGGCACCCCTGCGTGGGCGGGGACCAGGGGATGAGCCCCGTTGGGCCAGCAGGTGGCCGGCGGCGCGTGGATCAGGGAGTACTACGGGAGACGCGATCAGGCCTCACAGGGCTCGGAGGGGACGGGGATGTACCAGCTAACAGGGCAGATGCGCAGCGGCACACACAGGTGACTTTGTATCCAAGGTGCTGCAGATGTTATTTTGTAGCCGGGGCTCCCCTTCCTCACGGAAGACCAGGACCAACAGGAAGTGCTGGGCACACGCGAGGGGCAAGATCGAGGCGCATGGGAGGTCTGCGTGTAAGGGCTTTTCCCTGAAGGGGCCAGGCCTCTGAGCTCCACCCAACACACAAACCAGCTCTGAGACTGCAGCAGAATGGAGTCACGTTTGTTACACGCAAGTCACTGTCCCCACACACGGGGAAGGCTTAAAAGTGGGGGCCTCTGAGCACCAGCCAGGCCACAGGCTCCGCTAGCCCCAGGCCGGCAGGGTCTGTCTAGGCCTGGGCAGGCTCTGGGGACTGTGAGGTGCACAGCCCAGGTAGGGCAAGGTCTCTGGGGGCCAGGCTTGTGCGACGGATGCCATCCTGATACTTGTGGCGGCCGAGCTCCAAGATAGCCCGCACCTCTTCGGCCACATCCCGCCGGTCACTCTGCTCCAGGGCCTGCACTAGGAGCCCCACGGCCCCTGGCTGCCCAGCCTGGCGCTCAGCCCAGGAAAAGAGCATATGGCGGATCTGCCCATCCAGGTCGTCCCTGGGGAGAAGGGGCTCTGTGACCGAGAGGCACACCAGGACCACCCACCATACTCAGGGACTGGCTCACCCTCCCAGGGCAGGTTTCCCTCCAGGCAGCAGGGGCCGAGACCTGAGCAGGAGGCTCAAAGGAACCTACCGGAACTCATGTCGGATGCGCTGCAGCTCCTGGTAGGACAGGCCCAGGTGCAGGGCCACAGCTGGCCAGTCAGGGCCCAGGCGCCCGGCCAGGTTCAGCAGGTTGCTCTGGGTCAGGAAGCCACTCTCTGCATCACCCAGGTTCAGAGGTGCTGGGGAGAGGCCAGCCCCTGGCGCTAGACCCTCAGACCTGTGCAATCTCTGTGGGAGGGGTAGGTGTCATGAGCCTAGGCTTCTGCCCCTGGCTCCACCCCTGCCATCCGCCTGCCCTGGGCCTCACCGGCAGCTTGATAGGCAGAGTGGCCATCCACAGGGCGTCCATGCCCTTCCTCAGCCGGGCTGCCTCGGCCTCCTCAGGCACCTCCTCGGGCACAGCTCCTCGATAGAAGGACACCTGGGCGGGACGAGACAGGGTCAGTGCCCTGGCCTCCACACAGGCAGCCTGAGGGCCCTGCCCCGCTGGCCCACCTGGCCCCTCACGGCCTGAGTCTGCCGGTCCAGGGTGCTGGTCACATACACCTCCTTCACATTCTTCAGGTGCGAGTAGAACACGAAGCATAGTCTGCCCTGCACGCAGTCTGGGCGGTCTGGGGGTGGGGGCAGGCTCAGCTGCGGGCGGGGGGCAGGCCCCAGGGCCCCCCTCCAGGGTCAGAGGCATACCGGCATCCACGTCGATGCCTCTCTCAAAGGCGGCAAAGAATTTCTCGCCTTCAAACATCTCCACAGTGTCAGAGGGCTCAGGGCCCCGGTACCGCTCCAGCAGCCGCCGCAGGGTGGCATCCACCTGGGGGGCACCCACCAGCTCAGAGCCCAACACCTAGCAGCCCCCCACATGCAGCCCTCCCAGCCCTCAGGTCCCACCTTGTTGTGGGGCAGGCATTGCAGCAGGACCTGCTCAGGGTCCCGGCGCCTCTGCAGTGCGATGAGGTTCACGCGGTGCAGCCGCAGCCGCTGCCAGGCCTTCTGCGCCAGGCCCCCCACACAGGCCTTGGTGGTGTACCACAGCCAGTACCTAGGAGGCCTGGGGTCAGGTAGGGCAGTACACACGGGACAGGGGCGGGTCAAGGAGGGGCAGAGGAATCCAGAGGGACACTGACCAGGAGAAGTGTGTGACCTGGAAGCGAGCGTACAGGTGCGTGAGCTCCAGCACCACTTGAGCCGTGATGTCGTCCCAGGTAGCCGCTGGCGGGGTCCGGTAGAGCAGGTGCAGGCGGGTGCGGTCCAGACTCAGGCCTGGGTGGGAGGGGGCCACAGGCTGAAGCCTCTCTGCAGGGGCTCCACCTCTGAGCACTGCCTCCCACCCACAGCCACACACCCAGGTAGGCTGCCTGTGCATCTCTCACCTGTGACACCAGGGGGCAGAGGGAGCTGCACGGTGACTGGCTGGAGGAAGCTGGAGGGGCCGCTCTGGGAGAGGCACAGCAGGGGACTAGCGGCTGCCTCAGGCTCCTCCAGCAGGGCCTGTAGCTCTTGGTCCGCTGTTCGCACCACCTAGGCAGACGGACAACCTGAATGCTCGCCTGTGCTCTGAGGCACCACCTGCCACCCCTGCCCACTGTCCGGCCTGTACCTGCATGCAGACGTGACGAGGCTCCTCAGTGGCTCCAGGAGGGAATGTGACCTTGACCCCAGGATGCCCTGAGGACCACAGCAACGTCCCCTCTGGTGGTACTAGGCAGGTGTTGCACACGGGGCGTGAGACCACGAGGAACCACGAGAAGTGGGGCACCCGGCAGTGGGCCCAGAGCCGCTGGGCATGGGGGTGTGGTCAGAGGGGAGTCGGAGTCAGGGCAGAGCCCCAGGCAGGGGGGCCCAGGGTCCAGGCAGAGCCACTGCCCTGGGGGCCTGAAGGGCCCTCACCTTTGGGGTTTCTTCTTCCAGGTGGGTCTCCAGGTCACTCCAGCTGTTGTGGTTCCGGGTCCTCACCACCACCTCCCGGCAGCGCCGGGACCTCGGGGGCACAAACAGTAGCCACAGGCCCACCTCCTGCTGGGCAAGGGCAGGGTCAGCTCTGGAACTGGCCAGGGGGCTGTCTGCCCCTGCCCCAACCCACTCTGGCCGTGCCTGCTGGAAGGCCACCCCGTGGGGCTGCAGCTCCAGGACACTGCTGAGCAGGGAGTCATGGGGACCCAAGGGGGCGAGGCACGGCTCTGGCAGCCACAGGCGATAGCGGATGGTGACAGAGCGAGCGGTGGCTCCAGCTGGGAACTGCAGGCGGACGCCGCAGGCCAGGGTCACAGAGCAGCCATGTGGGGTCACAGGGAAGCTGAGTGAGGACAGGGCGGGCATCAGGTCAGACACAGAGGGGCCTGCATGTCTGCACCTAACGTCCCCCTCCCCCTGGGAACTGCAGAAGGCCCCTGAGCACGGGCGATGTGTCTGGCGTGGACAGGTGGCCCAAGGCTCCTCCAGCCTCACCCCTCCCTGACGCCACACCTGTCGAAATCTGAAGTCAGGAACAGCCTGGGCATTTCTGGGGCCACAGGTGACCCTGTGGAAGGACAGACGAGTTGTCAGCAGGGTGACAGCTCCTGTGTCCTGACTGTGGCCTGTTCCCCCCCCAGCAGCAAGCCTACCTGGGGGGCTGCAGGAGTCTGGCAGGGGCTCACCCAGGGGGTTCCCCTGCAGGCGCACAAAGGGGGCGTCTAGCAGCTCGGGGGGCACGTCCCGGAGCTGGTTGTCCCTCAGGTCCAGCCGGACAAGGAGTGGGAGGTAGGCCAAGCTGGCAGGCACCGAAGCCAGGAGGTTGCTGTGCAGGACAAGGAACCGCAAGGAACGCAACTCCGCTGTGGGTAGGCACCAGCTCAGGGCCAGCAGAGCACCACTCAGGGCCACCCCCACCCCGGAGCACCAGGCCCAGCCAGGCTGCTCAGGCTGGGGCCTCCCAAGAAGCCCTTTCAGTCACTGCCCCGTGGCTGTACTCTGAGAGCTGGGTGCGCCTGAGCAGGGAGCCTCGAAGGCCAGGGCCATGGTGGGCAAAGAAGGGCCGCTCTGGGGAGTGGAGGCGCAAAGGCAGGCCAAGCCCATGTGGGCAGGGGCCTGGCGGAGGACACAAGGGGCCCATGTGGGTGGAGGCCGGGCAGTGGCTGAGGGGCACTCCCCGCAGGTCCTGTGCACTGGGGAGGAGGACATGGCTGCTGCTCACCAAGGGAGGCCGGGAGGCTCTGCAGCCGGTTGGAGGCCAGATTGAGCTCCTTGAGGCTGAGCAGGCTTCCTATCTCCGAGGGCAGAGAGTCCAGGAAGTTCTCAGAGAGATCGAGGTGCTGAAGGGCACACAGGGCTCCCAGAGCAGGGGGCAGCGTTGGCAGGCGGTTGTGGGTCACAGAAAGGAAGGTGAGGGCAGAGAGGGCCCCCAGAGTCGCGGGCAGCTCCGAGAGGTGGTTGTGAGAGAGCAGCAGGGCGTCCAGGCCACTCATTCGCGGGACGCAGGCAGGCAGTATCTCCAAGCTGTTGAAGCTCAGGTCCAGGTGGACCAGGCGAGCCAGGCCGCTCAGTCTGGCAGGCAGCGTGGTCAGAGAGCCCCGGGTGCAGGCGCCCTGTTCATCCCAGTTTTGCCCACCTGGGAAGGTGGGAGGCGATGTGGCCCTCAGCCCCAGGTCCCAGCATGGCCCTGCCTGCCAGGGACGCAGGAAAGGAGCTGCACGCAGGGAGGCCCAGAGGCCCAGAGGCCTAGGTCTGCCCGGCCCAGGCCAGCAGAAGGAGAGAGGCAGGGACCCAGACCGAAGGCTCATCTTGGCGGACAGCCGGCCCCCTGCCCTGCCCCAGGAAATGCGTGTACACCGGAGTCTGCTGGGAGACCCTACTGGGCAGCTTCAGGGCCCAGGAACTCAGCCAGCGCCACGCTGCAGGGAGAGGGCTGGGTTCAGCTGCACAGAGAACAGTGATGGGGCTGGGGCTGGGGTTGGCCTTTGAGGACGAGAAGCACAGGCAGCAGCTGGAGATGGGGGTGGGACAGGGCTGGGACTAGGTGGGGCTCACCTTTGATGACTAGGGACCGGAGGTGCGGCAGGCTCTCTGGCACCCTAGCCAGGGTGGCCTCCAGCAGCCAAGGGTCTTCGTGGCCACTCAGCTGCAGGAACTCCACCTCCTGCAGCTGAGGGGTCCGCTGGGCACACAGGTGCAGCAGCCGGCGACAGCCCCGAGGGTGCAGGTCCAAGCTCAGCCGGTTCCCGGCCAGGAGTGGGGGCGCCCCAGGATCTGCATCCACAGTGTCTGCAGCATCTCCTGCAGCAGCCACCTGCGGCTCCAGCTCCTCCTCCACCGCAGCCATCACCCACCAGCAGGCCTTGGGGGCCAGGCATGTCCCAGCCTGCCAGGCAGGCCTGCTCAGGCAGGACACAACAAGGCTGCGCTGTCAGGGTGAGAAGAGGGCAAGGAGTGGGGCTGGACTCTCCTCCCTGTCAGGGGAACTGGGACTTGGCTAGGGGACTCCCCTGGGCTGGGCCAGCTGGCCCCCAGATCCCAGCGCCTGGGCTGGGCAGATCACAGGTGAGGTGGGGCTGCAGAATGGGACCCCTAGGGCGGGGAGCACAGGAGGAGCGGGGGTGGGGGTGGGGGGGTACCTGCTGCGGGGGAGGAGGGAGGTGGGAGATTTCGCATCCTCATTTTGGAAATTTGGACAAGGGACTCCAGAGCTGGCAGGTTGTCCTGGCTGTCCCCACAACCCCCCCCCCCCGGGGTAAGAGTCTGTGTCCACCCCCCACCTCCCACCTTCACACTCCACAGCTTTGATAGGAGGCCCCTAAAGGACTCTCATCTCCCACGTGGGGGCACTGTCCCAGGCAATGGGTGATCGTGCCCAAGTATGTCAGAGAAGTGGACGTGAGAGAGGGGACCTGGGGCCTGAACCACTGCAGCCCACTTCCTGACACTCGGAGGAGGGCTCTTCCCGCCGTGGCTGCTTCACACCTCGGTTGGCAGCGGAGGGCGCTGCCTGGCGGTTCGGGGCTCGGGAGGCCTCAGGGACGGTCCCGGCCCGGAGAGGCACACCACGCTCCCCCAACCCCGCCGGCCCCACCTAGAGTACCTATGCTCCCTCCAGGCTGGCGCGGGTACCCGTTGCCCGCTCGGTGCGCTCTGCGCGCCCGGGCTGCCGCCTGCGCGTTTCCGGGCGGGGTGGGACTCGCGGCACCGCCCCCTCCGGCTCCGCCCCTGGGGTCCCGGGTCTTAGCCTCAGGATCCCGCCCCAACCCGCCTTCCAGAGACCAGCTTGCAGCTCTGGAGCCACGGACGCCAACCCCATCTGTTTCGCCGCTTGCCCAGCTGCCGGAGGCTCCTGAGCCCGTGTCAGCTGTGCCGTCCAGCCAGCCCCGCAGGGAAGCCCGCGTTGTGCGTCACGATTCCCGCTCTTTCCAAGGTATGGCGCCCAGGCTCGCTCTGCTCAGGGGCTGTGCGTTCCGGGCCGTGTGTCAATGAGCTGGTGCAATCTCGTGGGCTTTGGGAACTGACCGCATCTGCTGTCTAACACCCACCCCTTGCCAGAAGCCAGAGCTCTGGGAGTCGTTCCCCTGCTAGCCCAGTGGTGTGTTCTCCGGCCCTGTAGGGACTGGGCCCCAGCTCCAACGAGCCTACTTCATGGGCTGGGCGCCCCAGCAAGCAGGAAGCCTCCCCGAGTGCTGCCTCCTTCCACCTGGGTTCTTATCTCACCAGAGAGGAAGAGGGGGCTCCACGAGATCAGTTTGCCCAAGGTCATGCAGCTGATGCCCGGTCTGAGACACCCACACCAGAGAGCCTCCCCATCTGCGCTCCTTCACCCCGCTTTCACTCAAGAGTAGGTGCTCTATAAAGAGACCGAAGTCATATCGTGTGCACCCTCTTTCCTCCACCTCCCCAGTTACCACCATCCCCCACACCAGCATGGGCAGGCAGTGCCTGCTAGATCTCCATTCTCACTGATTCCTACCCGCCCATTCAGTCTCCCCATAGCCGCCAGAAAAGGAATATGCAGCCTTAAAAAGGAAGGCTATTACTATCATCAAAACGAAAAGGGAACTGACTGTATGGGGGAACATGTTTGCCAATGATACATTGGATGAGGTTTGATCTCCAAAATATATAAACAACTCATACAACTCAACACCAGGAAGACAAGCAATCCAATAAAAAAAAAACAAACAAACAACAATGGGCAAAGGACTTGAGCAGACATTTCTCCAAGGACATACAGAGGGCCCAGAGACATATGAAAGGGTGCTCAGCATCACTAGCCACGAGAGAGATGCAAATTAAAACCACAATGAGATACCACTTCACACCGGTGAGAATGGCCATCATAAACAAATCAACAAACAGCAAGTACTGGCGAGGATGTGAAGGAAAGGGAACCCTAGTGCACAGTTGGTGGGAATGCAGACTGGTGCAGCCACTGTGGAAAACAGTATAGAATTTCCTCAAAAAATTAAAAATGTAACTGCCTTTTGTGCCAGTCATCCCACTGCTGGGATTATACCGTAAGAATCCTGACACACCAATTCAAAAGAACCTATGCACCCCAGTGTTCATAGCAGCTTTATTTACAATAGCTGAGTGCTAGAAACAGCCTACATGCCCATCAGTAAATGAGTGGATTAAAAAACTGTGGTACAGCCCCGGCTGGTGTAAGTCAGCGGATTGAGCACCAGACTGCAAGGCAAAAGGTTGCCCATTCAATTCCCAGTCAGGGCACATGCCTGGGTTGCACGCCAGGTCCCCAGTAAGGGGCGCGTGAGAGGCAGCCACATATTGATGTTTCTCTCCCTCTCTTTCTCCCTCCCTTCTTTGTCTAAAAATAAATTTAAAAAATATTTTTAAAAAAAGGAAAATTCTGACGTGCTACAACATGGATGAATCTTAAAAACATTGTGCTGAATGAAACAAGACAAAGGGAGTATGTATGAGGAGACTAAATGGTAATGAAAAATACAGTACAGATTGTGTGTGTGTGTGTGTGTGTGTGTGTGTGTGTGTGTGTATTAAAGACACAGAGGGACAAATGCTGAATGACTCCACTCACATAAGGGTTTCCCTAGAGGAGTCAAATTCATACAGACAGAAAGCAAAATGACAAGCCCCAGGAGCTAGGGATGGGGGGTGGGGCTACCGTTTAATAGAGTGCAGTTTGGGAAGGTGAAAAAGTTCTGGAGATGATGGTGGTGAAGTTTTACGACAATGTGAATGTAGAAAATACCACCGAATTGTACCGTTTAAATCAGGGGCATCAAACTCATTTCCACCGGGGGCCGCATCAGACTCAAACAGTTGCCTTCAAAGGGCCGAAATAATTTTAGGACTGTATAAATGTGACTACTCCTGAACAATTAAGGAGTTGAAATTACATTTGGCCCTTTGATGGCAACCGCGAGGCTGATGTAGCCCCAGTGGAAATGAGTTTGACACCCCTGATTTAAATGGTAAATTTTACGTATTATTTTCTACTTACAAAGATCAATCACATCATGCCACTTCCCTACTGACTGCAAGGAAGTGCCATCCTTTTCGGCTCTGAGACCTTGAGCAAGAAAACCTTTTCTGTCCTGACCTCATCTATAAAGTGGGGGCAAAGGCAGCAACAGCGACGGCAGCTGTGTGGTTTGGTTAACACACCAGCGCTGGGCACACCATGTGCTAGGGCACGCTTTGCTGTTAGGGCCTGGCTGCTGTTCGGTCCTTTACCTCTCAGCCCTCGGCCTAGGGCTCGCCCCGGATTTAGCAAGGCCAGGTCCTTCCCATCTTTCAGCTCAAAGTCACTATCTCATCCCTTCGGGGTCTATCTCGGCCAGGGACATCCTCGTTTATTTAGTTTGCGTGTCGTCGCACTAGAACTTAAGTTGCACGAAAGCAGGGCCGGGTCTGCTCCCTATCAGAACGCAGGCCTGCAGCAGGGCCCCTGACACGGGGCAGTGAATGAATGACAGGTGATGTCTGCGTGCACACTGAAGTCAGTTTCGAGCCGACACAGCGCACTGCAGAGGAGTGGCAGCCACTGGACCCAGGTGGCTCGGTTCCGCGGCGTGAATGTAACGAGAGACTCGTCCACCTCACTGGGTCGGTCTGGGCAAGAGCGCCGCCGACCCCACCGAATAGGAGGCCTCTGTCCCTGCGGCGAGGAACCACCACCCCCAGAAGCACAGGGACCGAGTCTGCGCAGCTTCAGTGATGCCTACGCGCAACCTCCGCACACGCTTGCACTTCCGGAAGCCGTGCACCATGGGATTTATAGTTTGCTGGCTGCCTTGGCCGCTTTCAAAAGGGATGCGTACAGGACGTGGCGGCCGCAATGCAGGTTGGGAGATGGAGCCCCCCCTACCCCGCCACCCCGTTCCCCGCGTGGCATTCAGGAAGCCCTGCAGAGACGACCCACTCGAGCTCCTGCCCCGCGTCGTTCTGCTGCCGCAGAGGTTTCGGAGGACATTCGCCCACATTGTATAAGAAGGCGGCCCCGGAACCATCTTTCGCCTTTGCTGGGGCGGCTGAGTGCCTGGGCTGGATGAGGGCTTCTCCGTCGTCTTTATTGATCGAGCACGTCGTGGCGTCACTTGTACGCGCCATCACGGGGCGCGGCGCGTAGGCCCCGGAGGCTTCTGGGTAGCGGGTTACTCCCGCCCCCCGCGCTAGCGCTTTCCTTTCCCTGCCTGACGGCGTTCCGGTCGCACGTGTGAGGCCTCTTCGCCGCCGCCGAGTGAGTGGGGTGGTCGGTGCAGGCCGCGGGCCGGGCGGAGGCTCTCGGGGGCTGGCAGGGCGCGGAGCAGAGCTCAGGGTGGGCCTCGGTGGGGGCCCGCGGGCCCGTCCATGTGTTGCGGCCGCGCCCGGGCCGGGTTGTGGACCGGAGGCTTCCGGGTCACGCTACGGTCCTGTCTCTCAGGATGCGCTACGTTGCCTCCTATCTCCTGGCCGCCCTCGGGGGCAATTCCTCCCCCAGCGCCAAGGATATCAAGAAGATCCTGGACAGCGTGGGCATCGAAGCGGATGACGACCGGCTCAACAAGGTACGTGCCCTGTCGAGCCCCGACCCATCGGGTACTCGACACTACCACTACGGGGCCACACTCCTACTCGCACGATTCTTCTCTGGAAAAGTGGTTTTGGGGGGATGTGCCTTTTGGGGGGCCTTAATATAGCCTGAAGAAAGCAAAAGCGCATGTTGGGCAGAGCCCGGCCAGCATAGTGTTCGCAGAAGCCAAATGCAATTTCCGTGTGACTTAGGTTGCTTTAGTTAACTAAGAACCGTAAAGAGTGAGGTCTGTATTAAAGCTATTTGTTTTTTCCCTACTTATTTAAAATGTTAGCTTCTCACGGAGCGGGTATAAATTTAGGTGGTGTGGGGCCCATTGGTAGCTCAGCTCTGAGAACCCACGTGTGGGCGGCAGCTAGTGTGCGTGTGTTGGACACGGCCCTGACCTGCCTCCAGATGGTCAAGCTCAGGTGGGACCTCGTAACTGCTGGTCTCGGCTTTCTACCATAGGTCATTGGTGAGCTGAACGGAAAGAACATCGAAGACGTCATCGCCCAGGGTGAGATGGGACGGGGGTCCCCTTTGCACGGTCCATCCTAATCCCTGCGGGTCAGCGTTGGCCTGCCAGGCTTCGCTTGTGGACCAGAGCACTCTAGGAGCCGCACCCGGAGGAGTGAGCACAGTGTGGGCTCACACGCGGGCGGTTCCAGACACTCTGAGGGAGGGGCACTAGGGGGCGCCCGCGCTCCCCCGGCCTGGCTGCCCTGCCCCGTGGTAGGGGAACCAGTCCTTTGTAAACAAGGTTTGCCATGTGCTCTGTGTAAGGGGTGTGGGTTGTCAGGGTGACTACGGGCTCCTGCCCTTTCCACTGAGTGGACTGCTTTCTGGTGACATCAGGCCGGAGTGGATGGGATTTGTTTGGAAGTTAAGCTGTTGGGGCAGCCATTCCTGTCCCTGGGCACATGGCAGGCCAGGGACAGAGCCAGCTTAGCCAGCAGCCTTCTCTGAACTCAGTGCTGGGAACAAGCGTCTGGACACTGGGGCAGCAGACTAGGTCCCTGCCTGGTTAAAAACATGTTTGTCCAGCTTAACCACAGGGTGGGGGCTATGGCTCAGCTCCCAGCTTCTTGTGGATCAGTTCCTAGAAGCCAGGTTCCTGGATCCAGAGTTGAGGGGGAGGGGTGTGGCAGAGCCTCCTGTCTGAGAACAGGGCCCACTCTCCACCCCAACCCCTGAGGCAGCACTGGCCCTTAGTGACAGGTCCCAGTTCGTTCCTAGGGCAGACTGTCTCTTCACTCCTTTTAAGGAGCCTTTTGGCTGAGTGGCCGCTCTGGCCTCACCTCCCTTCCCTGGTTTCGCAGGTATTGGCAAGCTGGCCAGCGTCCCTGCTGGTGCGGCTGTAGCTGTCTCTGCCACCCCGGGGTCTGCAGCTCCTGCTGCTGGCTCTGCCCCAGCTGCAGGTAAGTGGGGGCTCAGGTAGCTGTTGCTGTGGGTGCATTGGGGTGTTGGGGAGCCTGCCCTGCGGGCCTTGCTCACCCAGTGTGGCCTTCCCCGCAGCAGAGGAGAAGAAGGACGAGAAGAAGGAGGAGTCAGAGGAGTCGGATGACGACATGGGCTTTGGCTTGTTCGATTAGAGTCCTGTCCCCACAAATAAAAGCCTTTTTACGTACTTCTCGAGGGCCTCTTGAGTGTGCGTCAGAGCCTGGCCTCCGTGCAGGGCAGGTGTGGGTCACCTCACAGGGAAGGGGATTAGTGCGAAGCAGCACGTGGGACAGCGTGTACTTCCTGTGGGTCTTGGGTGTTGCCCAGCTCCGAGCTGGCTCACGAAGGGACTCAGGCCCTCTTCTGGGTGTTGTCCTGGCTCCTGCAGGTTTCTTGGAGTGTCACCTTCAGGGGACACCCAGGAAACCTCTGGAAACAATGGGTAGGTCAGTTGGGTAGAGCTTCTTCCCGATACACCAAAGTTGTGGGTTTGATTCCACCTCACAGCACGTACAAGAATCTATGAATGAATGCACAAGTGTGTGGAACAAATCAATGTTCGTCTGTCTCTCCCTTTAAAATCAAAGTAACAGTTGGTCTCCGCCACTCTGAGGAGGGCTTGTGGGGAGATGTACTTACTGAGCCCTTTCAGGTGGGCTCTAGCCTGGAGTGTGGCCCAGAGTGGAGGCCTTCCCTTTGCTCACCCAGCCACCATCATGGCCCTGCAGCTGTTTGCAGTCTCCTGGGCCTGCTGCCTCTGCCAACCAAAACCAGGGCACCCAGCATACTGCTCCATCCTGGGGCTCTGGGTCATCAGCAGGCTGGGGTGTGCGCATCTTGTGCGTGAAGGGCCTCCCCCTGTTGGCTGGACTGGGGGCAGGAAGTAATGAGTAGAACATACAGGGATGAGACCTAGGCTTTGGGGGAAGAGGTAGAGGCCATAGTCCTGGGTAGGTGGGACATAGGGTCCCAGCATGCTAGGATCACTGTACAGGCCCTAGTGGCATGTGCTGTGAAGGGGCAAGTCATGTGTGGTGTGGGAGATCACACAGAGAAGTAGACCCAGCACCCAGGGTAGGTAGAGCTCACAACGCTACTCTGAGACCTTGAAGAGAAGGGCCTTGTGTGGGCCAGAGGACACCGTAGGGGGCAGGGGAGAGCCTGCCTGGCATAGCCCTTGTGCACCAGATGCCAGGGGTTCTTCCCACCCCCAGCCAGTGTTCCAGGAAAGGCTGCCCTGTTCCTGGATCCAGAGCTGATGGTCCCGGGGGCCTGATAGGAGGGATGTGTACTCAAAACAGTTGAACCCTGGTGTGGAAATGGGGGCAGAGGCCTCACTGCACTGGGACAGTGCCACCCCCAAGGCCCTGCTATCCCAGGAAAGGTGGCAGGGCCAGGACCCAGCCTCTCCTTGGAATAGGTTGGTGGGGGGGCCTTCTTCAGTCCCTGGCTGGGCCTGCACTGCCTAGCTCCCCTCTTGCTCACACTGGTGAACCCCTGGACTTTCCAGGATGCCTTTGGGGTTCTGCCCCATCCCCACTGTGCCACATCCTTTGCTGCCTCCCCACTCCTACTACCTCCAGCAGCATCACCAGGAGCCCAGACACTAAGACCCCCTGCTTCGCCACATTGCAGCACCCAGGCCCGTTCCCCTCTTCTCAGTCCCTCCACCTGGTTGTTTGCACATGGTGTGTGGCAGCCTGGGTGGGGGTCCCTGTGCCCTTCCTGCGTTAGCTGCACCCACACACCCCATTACCCCGTTTCCTCATTTTGAATTTATATAAACATCTGTTCCCCTCCTTCCGCAGTAGGTCTGGGGCTGAGTTGATTTCACTGCTCTGCCCTGTGCTTAGTATGGGTGGGTACCTTGAAACAGTGGCTGAGGGCTGGACAGTGTAACTCCAAATAGCCACATTCTGGGGAGGCCCTGCTCTGACTTTGGGGCCTGGCCCTGGGCTGGGTGGAGGCTGCAGCCCCAGCACTAGCTGGGCCCCAAGCTGAGGCCCCACTCAGGAGGGACTGCTCTGAGGAGATAGGCACACGCGACCTCCCCTGGACCCCAGCACAGATGAGCCCGGGCGTGAGGTACAAGGATGGTGCTGGACCCCAGCCAGGCTAGGCCTGCTCCACACACTGTCCAAAAGAATGCGGAACAGGGGTGGAGCGTGACATCACCCAGTTCTCCACCTGCTGGGGCAATTAAGCAGGGGTGGGACAGGGTCTGAGTCATACCCAAGTAGACAGCACAACCGAGGAGCCGGGGTAGAACGCAGGTAGAACCCAGGTTAGTGCCCAGGTGCGAGGGGCTGTGCGTGCGGGGGCAGGGCTGGGCTGCGGACTGCAGGTTTGGTTCGTGGAGCTGGTGTTAGCTTTTTAGATTGTGCTTCGCATCCGGCCCTGGATGTTTATGGGTTTGTCTGTGGATGAGTGGTGGATCCTGGGAGTCCCTGGTCTGGGGAGTGGGTGTTGTAGACGGACCACGAGGGAGGAGGCGGCGGCTGCCAAACACCAAGGCCTTCCCCTCCAGAGTGCCAGGTTTGTAGGAGGTTCCCATGCTCCCAAACTCCAGGGGCCTGGGCCTGAGCTCGCTCCTCCCAACACGCTTAGGCCACTGTGTATCCCCTCCCGCCACCCACGATGGGAACCGCAGAAGGCCAGGGGCCTAGCCACTGTCTTTGGCCAGGTCGCCGGTGTCTGCGGTTCAGGGCCCAGCGGACCCCACAGCGGTGGAAGGGGTCCCAGGCCTGGGGGCGGGGATTTCGGGGGCAGGGCACAGCCGTTCCCCCGCGCGCCCCTATTGGGCCCCGTGTGCTGGCCCCGCCCCATGCCAGCCCCGCCCACCTACTTCTAAAAACACCGTCTTTGCTGCCTAGAGCAGCGTTGCCGCCTCCACCGGCGGAGACCCCGAGTAAGAGCGACCGCTGAGGAGCGGCCGACCCAGAACGAGCGGTGAACAAACAACGCACAGCGAGGCCGGCCGCCGTGAAGCTCCGGCTGGCGGGCCGTCGCGATGTTTCCCAAGGAAGCGACGTTTCCCCGGGAGACGACTTGGAACATCTCGTTCGCGGGCTGTGGTTTCCTCGGCGTCTACCACATTGGTGTGGCCTCCTGCCTCCGCGAACACGCGCCCTTCCTGGTAGCCAACGCCACTCACATCTATGGCGCCTCGGCCGGGGCGCTCACGGCCACAGCACTGGTCACTGGGGCCTGCTTGGGTGAGCCGGGCCTGCGGGCGGGGCCGGGCGGATGTTCATGCGCACAACGCCCCTCGGTCCAGGGCATGGAAGCCGGACCCAGGCCCTGGGCGCGATCCTGGGCCCTGGGGTGGGGGCGGGGCTAGCTTGTTTTGCTCCCAGGGTACCCTGGCCGGGCGTGCTTCTAGGGCCCGAGGCTGCCTCTGGAGCAGAAGTTGGGGGCGGGCAGGGGAATCAGATGCTTTTTCATTGGAAAGAGAAACTAACTCGTGGGCGGGATGGTAAGACTAGGGGGAGGGGCCTAAACTGACCCTTCGTCCATCCTGGGCATGGTGCCTGGACTAGGTGCTAGCGGTCACTGTGTCCTGGGGCTATGGCATTCCGGGCTGCCATGGCCTCGGGGCCTGGTTTGAGGGTGGCTTCTTAGAGCAACTCTGGGCAGTGTGTCCTGATGCCTCTGGAGGGCCCCGGAGCAGGAGTCAGGCAGGTCAGGCCTGAGTATAGCAAGCTCTCTCCCACTCTCTCCCACCTTCTCCCTCCTTGTACACCACCCTCTGCGGGCCTGGGTCCCCAGCTGTGCCCCCCACCTCCGTTTTGGCCCCTCCCTCAGGGCGGCAGGTGTTTCCCTCCAGCCTGTAGTAGGAGAGCAGCGTCTGAGAGTGCCGGAAGGAGCCCTCTGCTCCCACTCACCCCCTGCGGGCCTGCAATCTGTGTTTACAGCACAGAGAGTACTCAGGGATCCTGGGAATGCTGCCCAGCCCCCAGCCTCCTATGGCAGCCAAGGTGACAGAGGGGTCATCAGTGTCCTTCCCAGCAGGAGCCAGTGCAAGGTTCTCCCTGCCTCCTTCCTGCAACTTTGCCCTAAGAGGGTCAGGTTGGAGCTTGGCCCTGATTCTTGGGAAGGGGGATCCACCACTGTGGCCCTGCCCCCCTGTCCCCCCCAGGTGTTCTCAGTCCCCATGCTGGCCTTGGGACATACCTAGGTCTCTGGTACCCAAGGGAGGACATGGCTCCACAGCACCTGCCCCACCCCACTCCCAAGAAACCTTTTTCTCATGTGTAGTCTTGGGCAGTTGGAGCTGCCACAGCATGGCAGGTGCTGGCCCTACGTTGCCCACTCCTGACCTGGGCAGTGGGACCCCGCTGTTTCCAGCCTCATGCTGCCGCGGGGCCTGTGGGACCCCTGGGCCGTACTGGGCTTTACGGGACTGGATCTGGCCAAGTGGGTAAAGGCTGAGGTTGGTCAGAGTTGAGTCTCTGCCGGCCCCCTTCCCGGGCTGAGTGCCACGGGAGGCCCAGTCTGGTGACTCATGGGTCAAAGCTGACTGTTGGGAAACACTGGGCAGAGGGCAGGCCTGGCCCCAGCTGGCCAGCCCCGCTGTCTGCTGTCCACTGTCCCAGGGGTGGTGGCCTGCCTCCCTCCAGGTGCAGGTGGCAAACATCCCAATTGTGGGCCAGTCCCCCCACACACACACACAGTGGACACAGATTCCTCCAGGGTGGATGGAGTGCTGTGAGTCAATGTGCCCTGGGACCCTGGGCTTGCAGCTGTAGTGGTGTGCTGAACCCAGGACTGCTAGCCTCTGACCCTTGGCCCTGCCGCCCCAGGCGAGGCCGGTGCCAACATCATCGAGGTGTCTAAGGAAGCCCGGAAGCGGTTCCTGGGCCCGCTGCACCCTTCCTTCAACCTGGTGAAGACCATTCGTGGCTGCCTGGTGAAAACCCTGCCTGCTGACAGCCACGAGCGCGCCAGTGGGCGCCTGGGCATCTCCCTGACCCGTGTCTCCGATGGCAAGAATGTCATCATACACCACTTCAACTCCAAGGATGAGCTCATCCAGGTGGGCTCTGGTAGGGTGGCGCGGGGGCGCAGCTACACCTGGGAACCCTGCTCACCCCACCTCTACCCCTGCACCACAGGCCAACGTCTGCAGCACCTTCATCCCCGTGTACTGCGGCCTCATCCCCCCCACCTTCCGCAGCGTGGTGAGTGCCCCTGGGCACCGTTCCTGGGTGCCTGCTTTGGGCTGTGGGATAGTGGTGGTGGAAGCTGTCTGTCCCCCTGCCCCTTGCTCCTGCTGCTGCCTGTTGCCTCACTTCCCCCAGAGTTACTCAAGAGCCAGGCCAGCCCTATGGCCATGTACACTTCCTGTAGCTGCCCCCCCGCCTCCCCCCGTCTGGCTGTCTCTCAGTGCCCAGGCGGGCCTGTGTCCAGTGCCTAGTGGGTAAAAGGCCCAAAGGAAACAGCCACTGGGTGGGGCCACCTTGGGGGGGCCAGCTCACCCTGCAGTTCCCATGCCATGTGACCAAGTGTCCCTGCCACCTCAGCGCTACGTGGATGGTGGCATCTCAGACAACCTGCCGCTCTATGAGCTCAAGAACACCATTACAGTGTCCCCCTTCTCGGGCGAGAGTGACATCTGCCCACAGGACAGCTCCACCAGCATCCACGAGCTCCGGGTGACCAACACGAGCATCCAGTTCAACCTGCGCAACCTCTACCGCCTCTCCAAGGCCCTGTTCCCACCCGAGCCCCTGGTGAGCCCTGCTTCAGGGGGCCGAGGCCCCCACACCCTCCCCTCGCTGGCCACTGCGGGAGAAAGCTGCCTATCTGACCTCTCCCAGTGACAGGGGTGGGATAGGGATCTGGACAAGCTCTTCTGAGAACTGGGGAAGAAGCCTGTGGCCGGCATGATCTCTCCCCCTGGGGGCAGCAGCATCTCCAGTTTGTGTGCAGCCTGGATTTGTCCTGGATCTGTTAGCTTAGTGGTGGGCAGGGGTGGGGATTGCAGGGATGCCAGGGACCAGGGCAGAGCAGGGCGCGTGTCTGACTCTCAGCTCCCACACATCCACGCCCCTGCCCCAGGTGCTGCGGGAGATGTGCAAACAGGGCTACCGGGATGGCCTGCGCTTCCTGAGGAGAAATGGTGCGTTGGGGCTAGGCCCCGCCTCCCCCGTGGGGGTGGGGGTGGGGGTGGGGGTGGGGGTGGGCTGGGGCTTGGGCTGGGGCTCTGCATCACCACCCCTCCCTCCCCTGGGCTGACCACTGGTGTTTGGTCCTCTCCACCCAGGCCTCCTGAACCAGCCCAACCCCCTGCTGGCACTGCCCTCTGCCTGTCCCCCTGTCCGCCAGGAGCAGCATGAGGATGAGGTGGCAGTGGAACAGGCTCGAGTAGCTGGCCACTTGCAGCCACCTGGGGAGGATCCCATCCTGGAACATCTGCCTGCCCGGCTCAATGAGGGTGCGTGGAGCAGGGTACCCAGCTGCCTTCCGAGCTGTGGGGGGGTGAGGTTCCCAAAGGAGTACGGGGCCTGCTCCCCTTGGGGCACTTTGTGAGGGGTGGGCGAGGTGGATGTGTGAGGAGGGCCCTCCCCCCCAGGGTTGGTCAGCCTCCAACCTGCACCCCTCCCACAGCACTGCTGGAGGCCTGCGTGGAGCCCAAGGATCTGCTGACCACACTCTCCAACATGCTGCCTGTGCGTCTGGCCACGGCTATGATGGTGCCGTACACTCTGCCCCTGGAGAGTGCTGTGTCCTTCACCATCCGGTATGGGCTGGGGAGGCGGGAGAGGAGCTTCAGACCCGACTTCGGGATCATCCATGAGGGCCAGTCACCTGGGGAAGAGGGCGGGGGAGCACTGTGGAGATGTGGGGTCACAGACAGGGCCAAGAGCAGGGGTGTGGGTACAGGGGTGGGCCCTAGCCCTGAGGCCAGGCCTCCCGCCCCAGCTTGCTGGAGTGGCTGCCTGACGTCCCAGAGGACATCCGGTGGATGAAGGAGCAGACAGGGAGCATCTGCCAATACCTGATGATGCGTGCCAAGAGGAAGTTGGGCAGCCACCTGCCCTCCAGGTGAGTCCCTGATGGCCATGATCGAGGGGTCACAGCCTCACTATTGCGGGCCCCGCACTAAAGCCCGCGCTCCGGCCTGCAGGCTGTCGGAGCAGATGGAGCTGCGCCACGCCCAGTCACTGCCCTCCGTGCCACTGTCCTGTGCTGCCTATTGCGAGGCGCTGCCGGGCTGGATGCGAAACAACCTCTCCCTGGCAGATGCGCTGGCCAAGTGGGAGGAGTGCCAGCGCCAGCTGCTGCTCGGCCTCTTCTGTACCAACGTGGCCTTCCCACCGGATGCGCTGCGCATGCGCCCCCCCACCTGTCCCAGCCCTGCGCCCCCTCAGCACCCTCCCGGCTTGCCCCCTTACTGAGCACCTTTCCAGCCCCCTGGGCCCTAGTGCTGAGGGCCAAGCTTCCCTGCCGTGTGAGGCGGGGCCCTGGGGATGGCTGAGATCCTCCTCCCTGTCCTCTCTCCATTGCCGGTGGAGTGAGAAATGGGGACCCTCGGGGCTGCGAGAAGGGGCTTTGCTGTCAACACCTCCACCAAACCACTCACTAGCTGCACTGAGTCCACAGGGGTGTGAAGCACCCTGTAGAGGGCCCCTCACCTGTGCCTTAATCTTCCCCTCCCAGGCCCCCGCGGGCAGAGCCAGGGCCCGGTGGTGGTGGTCCTGTCAGTGGTCACTGCTCCTGGGAACTTTGTAGCAGCTCCTCCCTCTGCAATTTTCACGTTTTACTAAAGGTGTGTGAAGCATTATTTATTTTTCCTGAAGCAGATGCAATAAACGCCATGCTCAGCCCTGTGTCCTCCTCCTAAGTGACTCCCTCTAGCTGACCAGTGTCAGTGCATTTTCATGTCGGGGCTTCCAGGGGTCCCATCCCCTTGAGCCCAGCATTCAGGCCTGGGGCTGCCCCCAAGGCACCTGTGGGCTTCCCAGGCTGCAGCACCCTTGTTGGGCCAGGACACTTACATTGGTGCTGAAGCTGGCTAGCTGACCCTTGGGTGCAGCTTTCCAATGGCCAGCGGGAACACTTGGGACCAAGGTCCTTGCTGAATAAAAAACAAAGGCCTGTTTACGGAAGGTGGTGTCCGCACCTCTGCTCCATGGCGACACGGCGGAGGTTCTGTGTGAGCTGCTGGACCTCCCCTGGCCACTGCAAACCACACTGGCCAGGTGCACCTGTGTCCTTGTTCCCAGCTCCCCTCTGTGTGTGCAGGGTGCCCAGTCTCCTGCCAATACGTGGGAGGGGTCTTGGATACGAAAGTGAGCCTAAACTGAAGGGGGCTGGACCTTGTTCTGGGAGAGACATTGTTTCCTGAAAGTATCTTCTGTCCTGGGCAGTCAGGGAATTTGGCCAGCCCTCCTTGGTGACCAAAAGGGCCCAGGGCATGAGGGGTGCTGGATCAGCAGGGAGCTTGGCTAGCTGTCCAGAGCCCTTAGTCTCGCTCAGTTCGGCCCCACCTGCCTCCCCCTGCCCTGCCTACGTATGGGGTGGCTGCGTTGGCAGCCCCCAGCCAACAATAACGGTTGGTAATAGGACTGGGCGAGCCGGCTGGGCAGGTCTGCGGTGTTCCTGTGTGCCAGGGGCCGGCCCCCTCCCAGTCTCAAGGTCTTGTCCTATCGCCCGACCTGTTCTAGTTCAGCAGGATCCCAGGCCCCTGGAGAAGCAGAGGCCTCCAGCCCCAGGCACTGCCAGGGCCCCCCAGTGAGTCCAGGCCCTTCAGGTGGGTGCAGGGCCAGGTTGGGGCCGCAGCAATGGGGGGGGGGTTAAGTAGGTGGCTGAAATTTTTCTCCCCCAGCAGGAAGGGCACATGCAGACTCCACCCAGCTCCTTCCCTCAGCCCTGCCCCAAGGGGACCCAAGTCAGGGCTGTGCCCCAACTGGAGTGCTGGGGGGCTGGCTGAGGTGAGGACCTCCGGCCACCACCCATCACTCACCCTCTGGCATGCACAGGCCTCTGTGCTCTTAAGTGTCATTTTCTAGTACGCTACATGTGTCTTATGCAAATATGGGGAAAACAAACTGGTGAAGTTTAGGGAGGGAAAGAAAGTGGCCCACTCCTGGAGAGAACTGCTGAAAATGCTTTGATCTGTTTTCCGCCTGGCGTTTTCCTACACACGCTTTTTGGCGTCTTGAATTATGATCCTCAGGACAGTGCCCCCTTCTCACCTTGGCCTTGCTCAGGAAGGGTCCCCAGGTACCTGGATCATGCCCGCGCCACCGTGCGCAGGGGCTCTGCCAGGATAGAGACGCGACTGCCAGGTCCAGGGTGGGTGGGGAGTGAGGCCAGAGCCGGGCTGCCCAGGAAGCGCCGAGAGGCGGGGACAGGGCGACAGCAGCAGCGGCGCCCCGCCCGGGGCCGGCCCACGCCGGGGTCTCGGTGCCTGCAGGGCAGCCGCAGCAGATTCGCCCCGAGCCCCCCGCCGTGTCCGCCTTTCCGGGAGGAGAGGCCAGGTGAGCGGCAGGTGTGGCGGCGGCGCAGCTCGCAGGTAGGCGCCAGGAGGGCCCGCTGCCCTCCCGAAGGGAACACCGACCCGTGCGCGTGGCTGTCGGGGACTCTAGGGACCCTCGGGGCGGGGCACGGTCGGCTCTTCCTCCCTGCTTCCCGCGTCCGGTCGCAGTGCAGCTTCCGCTGGGATGGACCTCTGGTCCAGGGGAGCCCGGGAGCCGCCGGAGGGGCGGCGCGCCGCCCGGGTGAGGCGACGACGAAGCGGGGAGAGGTCTCTGGCCCGGTGTCCCTGTCGCCCTCCCGCAGACCTGCCTTCCTCAGAGACCTATTCTATGCTCCCCAGGAGTAGGGCGGGTTGGGAACCAGCGCTCTGAACTGAGGGGGGAGGACGTCCGGCCCAGGTGTGGGGGGAGGGGTGCGCCATGCCGGGGGTTGCCGGTGGGAAATCCGGGCCCAGGGCGCGGCGGCGCGAAGACAGGTGCCTCAGATGAGGGGGCGGGGCGCCTCAGCGGGAAGGGCGCCCGCGGAGTTCCGGGACGCGGAGGGGCCGTCTGCAGGAGGGCCTGCTAAGCCTAGAATCCGGGGTATTCCTGACAAGGGCCATGGAAGGCATCCTGTCCCAGGCCAGGACCCTGCACCTGCACCCCAGGGGCCCTGGCGGCCGGCAGTGGGTGGGGCTGTGGCCGGGAGGGAGGAGCTTACCCAGCCTGCCAGCTGGAAGGGGAGGGGCCCGGAGGTCCAGGCTGGGGTGGGGGGCGCTGAAGACAGGGTTAGGCAGGATGGGCCGAGTGCTCCCCCTGGTCCAGCCCAGCAGCAGCCCTTGTCCCCGACTTGAGGACCTCCTCAGCTCCTCCTCAATGACCGCTCCCTCACCCAAGCTCTCTGCCCTCACTCGCCAGAAGCTCCCCTCTCCACTGTCCATAGCAAGATCTTCTGTAGCTGACCCCAAACTGAGATTGCCTCTCTCCCCAACCAGTCCTCTCTCGGCCTCCCTCCTGGGCCCGCAGCCTCTAGCTCCCTGGGGGCTCTGAGTCAGCATCGTCCCCCAAACCCCGTGCCTGCAGCGCCACCGCGGAGTGTGTTTCCCACCCCAGCAGCCTCTCCTCTCTGGACCTGCACCGTGCTTTCTCCAGGTGTCCTCTGCCCAACCCTGGGTCTTCATGGCTCCAGCTTAGCCCTCACCCTCTCTCTGCCTCCCGCTCCTCATTTATTTGAGCTCTGCTCAGCCCTGACTCCTCCTTGGCTTTACAGCACTGAACGGCCGAGCGCCCGCTTTCATGGCCAGCCCTGGGAAGCCCAGGGCTGGGGGGGCCCAGGAGGAGGAGGGGGAGGAGGACGGGGGTTCCATGGGGCCACGGGCGGCTGTGCTGGCTCAGGCCCAGGAGCTGTTCCTGCTGTGTGACAAGGAGGCCAAGGGTTTCATCACCCGACACGACCTGCAGGTGAGTGAGTCCCCAGCCCAAGGGGGTGGCCAGCCCCCTGACCTTGGCTACTCAGCCTGGCACGACACCGTTGTCCAACCAGGGCTTGCAAAGTGACCTGCTCCTCACGCCAGAACAGCTGGAGGCTGTGTTCGAAAGTCTGGACCAGGCACAAACAGGTTTCCTCACTGCCCGAGAGTTCTGCCTCGGCCTGGGTGAGCCCTTGTCCTTTGTCCCCTCACCCTGACCCTCTCCCAGTGACCCTCTCCTGGCACACGTGGGGCTCTGCGGGGCCCACAGCCCACATGGACCGCAGCTGGGCCTTCTCCGCCACCTCCTTCCAGAACAGGCGCTGATGCCCCTGCACCTGGGCTCCATGGCAAGGCTCCCAGAAAGCCCCCAGCTGCTGCGGCGCATGCAGGGCTGACCCTCCTGATCCCCCACCCTCTCTCCCATGCTGAACCCAGGTGGGGCTGGCTGGGAGCCAGCTGTCCATTCTGGCCTGAGCCCGGCTGTCACCTCCCATTCCCAGGCCTAGAATCAAACCAGAATAAGGAAGAAAAACAGGAAACTGGGCTCAGAGAAAGGGCAGGATATGTGGGTGTGTTGGGGAGGCAGGCAAGTGGAGGCTGAGCTCCGGTGGTAACCCACTGTCCTGATAATCTCTCTCTCCCATGTCCACAGGGAAGTTTGTGGGGGTGGAGTCCACCCAGGGTGCATTGCCCTCTCTGGCTTCTGAGGAGACCTTTGAGTCAGGCTGGTCAGAGGTGCAAGGCACGGGGGGCTCCCTGGAGGAGGAGGAGGAGGAGGAGGAAGAGGAGAGATTCTTCTCTGCACTGGAGCAGCTCGGGGTGGCCCGGGTCCTGAGCAAGTGAGTCCGTGCTGGTCCTTTCCCCAGTTCCCTCTCCTGGCTGCTGTCTGTCCACTTTGCCCTCATGTCTGTTCTGGGCAGGGTCCCCAGCTGGGGTCTGGCCTTGGTGTTCTCTCTCAGCTGCCACTCCCTAGAAGGAGCCCGCGTGATTTCCCGCAGGATTTGCATTTTAGGAGGCAGCAGTCCCGGCTGCAGGGAGGAGGGGTTGCACCGCGCACACAGCCTCGTACACAGGGCACAACCCTGCATACACAGGACCCCTCACTGCCATGCCAGCTGCGCACAGACGCTGAGCCCTGGCTGGGGCTCACATGAGGGAGGCCCTACAAGCGGCAAACGCGCCTGGCTTGTCTGGGGCTGCAGAGGTCGCCCTCAGGGAGGAAGGCGACCTCACTCTGGCTTCAGCCCCTTCCCACCCTTGCAGGCAGCGGGCAGCGCGGACGCTCTGGACCCGGCTGCAGCATGAGCGGCCCGAGTTGCTGGGATACTTCGAGGACGTTCTGATTCGAGCCTCCGCCTGCCTGGAGGAGGCGGCCCGGGAGCGAGATGGCCTGGAGCAGGCGCTGCGGCGGTGAGACCGGGGGCCGGGGCGGGTTTCAGGAAGGCAGTGGGCGCAGGTCGGGGGGCGGTCTGCGGTGCTGGTGGGTTCCAAGCAGCTAACCATCTCACTCCGGCCCCACCCCCCCGAAGGCGGGACAGCGAGCACGAGAGGGAGGTGCGGTGTCTGTACGAGGAGACTGAGCAGCAGCTCCGCCAACAGCGCCAGCGCCTGCGGAGTCAGGTGGGCACTCGCCCCGGGCCCAACCCAGACACCCGAGTCTCCCTGGCTCCGCCCCCTCGGAGTTGGTCCTAACCCTTGGCCCCTGCCCCACGGCCGCCTGCGGAGGCTCAGGTACCCCTTCGCGCGTCTCAGGACCTGCCCCGCGAGGAGCGGAGAGGCCGCCTGGAGCTGGACCTGCAGAGCCGCGAGCAGGAGCTGGAGCGCGCGAGCCTGCGGCAGCGGGAGGTGAGCGGCGGGGCCGACGCCCTGTGGCCGAGCCCACGCCCCCATCCCCACAGTCACCTGCCCTCTCTGGCTTCCTGGGTCCCCAGCCTGGCAACTCGGGGGAGTTAGGGGAAAACCAGCATCGCGGGGAAGAGGGAGTCCCTCTGCAGCCTCTTCCTCACGACCCCCAGCTGGAGCAGCAGCTACAGACCCGGGCCGTGGAGCAGCAGGAGGCGCAGGCGCAGAACGCTCAGCTGTGGATGGCCAACGAGGCGTTGCGGGTGCAGCTGGAGGCCGCTCAGCAGCAGCTCCACCGCCTTCAGGGCGACGCGCAGAGCCGCCAGGAGCAAGCCCTACGGTGCCCAGGGCGTGGGGCTGGGGCGGGCCCTTGGGGGCGGGGGCCGAGGAAGGGGTGAGACCAACGGGCGCGGTGAAGCGGGGGCCGCTCTTGGCGTTCAGGTGGGAGCCACTTCCATCTGCTCCCCGAGTCCCAGCTCAGCCCCCAGGGTCTGCGTGGGTCAAGGCCCTCTAGGGGGTCGTGGAGCGTCCCAGGAGTCTTCCTGAAGCCGGGTCACCACCTCCCACCCGCAGAGATGTGGTCACGGTCTCGAGGAACATGCAGAAAGAGAAGGTCAGCCTCCTGCGGCAGCTGGAGCTCCTCAGGTTCGGTTCCGCGAGGGCAGGGGCTCCGTGCAGGTGCGGGCTCCCAGGCGTCCCTGAGCACTGCTGGCTTACTGCGAGGACGTCCTTCCTTGTATCTGTCCCCTCTCCCTCATGCTGCAACCCAACTAGACACTTTTCTCCTGGTCTGAGGGAGGGTCTGAGGGCCCATCACCCACCTAAAATGCTGCCTCCTGAGGCCTCTCCGAGCCCTTGGACTCTCGTCCCCAGGGAGCTGAACACACGGCTTCGAGACGAGAGGGACGCCTGTGAGACCAAGCAGCTGGGCAGTGGCCGCAGGAAGGCTCTGGCCTCTGCCCACCTGCCAGGGCCTACCTCCTGCTGCTGCTGCTGCTGCTGCAGCAACTGGACCCGACCCCCCAGACGTGGCTCAGGCCACCTTCCCAGTACCCGATGACCAGCACCCCCATGCGTGACTCACTGGGCGTTAGCCTGGAAAAGCCGACCCTTGAAAATGACTCATCGTGGCTGGAGCTGCCCATCCAGGATGTGGACTCTCCCCATGAGGATATCCAGCCTGCCTACAGACTTGGAGGAACTAACCCAGGGTGGTCAGGGTCCCCTGTGCCACCTTTTTAATCCTCATCCTGTCCCCATCTGGTCAAATCCATCTCTGTCCAGCAGAAGCCATCCCCTCCTCCAAATAAACTGCACCGCAACCTCCGGGACCTCCTATGTGCAGGGTAGTGGGGGACCACAGACTCCAGGTGTCCAGGGTGCATGCATGGCACAGGCCCACAGCCCTGCAGTGCTGGGGCTGTGGATCCCTGTTTGTGCCTGTGGGTGTCCCTGTGTCTCTGGTCAGACCCCATGCCCTCACAGCCCATTAAAAACTTGCAGCCCTATAGGCTGCAGGGACAAGGAAACCGGGGCCCATATCTCACCAGGGAGTGCCAGGAAGGGCTTCCTGCCACTCCGGACTCAGTTGACTGTCCCCCATGCCGGTCCTCACACAGCTCTGGGCAAACCACCTGAGTCAGGTCAGCCCTGCATGCAGCAGCCTCCGATGCAGGGGGACCCGAGAGCTGCCAGCTCAGCCCAGGACAGGGGGCAGGGAGGAGTGCAGCCACTGACCCTGTCCCTGGAGAGGTGCTTAGACCTACTGTGGAGGTCCAGGCCCTGCCTAGGGCTGCGGGTGAGCCCGCAGGGTGGGCGTCTCCCCTCCTTCCCCCTCACTCTCCGATCCCCAGTCCAGCATGTCAGCGGGACTTGCTCCCTCAAGCCTTCCCACTACTGCCAGGCCAGACGCCCCACAGAATGGATGTGTCTCACAGGGGCCCTCAGCCTTCCCCCACCATGTCAGCATCTGTTCTGCTGACCCCTGCAGCCTCCAAGTGGTCCCTGGATTGGGAGGAGAGAACGAATAGGGCCTGGAGGCCAACGGGGTCCAGGACAGAGTCCAGGGCCTTGGCTGGGCTGGTGGCCTCCCCCACTTCCCGTTCCCCTAGCCCAGTTCCTCTGTCTCCTGAAGGTGTGGGCCCTGGCTAGGTTGTGGGGACCCCAGGGCTGCGGCTCATCTGGCCTCCAAAGCCCTGGTAGGGATCCTCACCGCCTGCACCGGCTGGAATCCCGCCTGCCACCGAAGCGCACCCGGTTTAGACCTACCGGCCATGGGCGGGGCCCGCTGGGCCGCAGGGCTGGGTTTGTCAGCTGTGGGCGGGCCTGATGGCCTGGGCGGGGTTTGTCAGTCACGGGCGAGCAGAAGCTTGGGCGGGATTAGTCGGTCGTGGGCGGTGCCTGTGAGCCAGGATGGGGTTTGTTGGCGGCGGGCGGGGCCTGTGGGCAGGGATGGGCCAAAGACTGCCCCTGAACCTCCGAGAAGCCTCCCGCCTCCGGTGCGTTCTCGGCGCTTGGAACCTCCACCCCCGCCAGACTCGAAAGTGTGGCCGGTGAGTGCGCCACTTGGTCAGGTGGAATGCTGGGGCCGAGAGTCCCGAGGACCTCAATGGCGCGGCCTCGGCGGTCTGGCGAGGCCCTTTCCGGTGGGAGGCGGACTTCAGGAGGCTGGGCGGTTGGAGGGCGACGCAGCGCGAGAGCGGGGTGCCTCCCAGGTCTTCAGACAGTCCTGGCGGGCTCTTTGGAACAAGGGCTCCAACTGAGCATCCCACTCTTTGTCCCTGGACACCGGCCTCGTTCCCTAGTTCCGCAGGCCCGCCACCCTATGTAAGTGGGTGGGCGGCAGCCGGGACTTCATCACAGTGACGCGGGATTCCCACTGGGCCTGGCTGGAGCCTAGTCCCAGGTCCCCCTCCTTGGCTTGAGGGCTGCCGAGGGCCTGGTTGAGTTGCAGGGCACTGGGGTGGGGCAACTCCGTTTCGGCCGCAGGAACTATTTCTGGCCAGCCTTTCCTTGAAGGTTCACATCCGGAAAGAGGGGCCTCTCTTCCTGGATGGCCTGTACACGGCCGCGGGGGCTGGACCTGTGTCTGGAATCAGCCTCCCCAGGAGGCCTGGGACCTCAGAGTGAGCCCAGGGGCACGTGTGCCGAACGTGGGGCTTCCACAACTCCGGCTCCGTGGTTGGGGTCTTCGCCTTTTTTTCTTTCCAGGCTGCAGCTCTTGCTGCTTTGTTGGGGGAGGGATAGTGACAAGTCTGGCACTAAGGCCTAGGGTGTGGTGCTTGGAGAAGACGTGAGGTTCCTCTCAGGATTGGACTGTCCACAAACCTCCTCCCCCCTGCTGGCCCAGACTAAAATACCCGGCCAGGCCACTCCCCTTTCTGCTGCTGGGAATGACGTTGCCAGCTCTGGAAGCCCGGCTTGTGTCCACTGCCTGGGGCACCCTCTGGGAGGGGTGGCAGGATTCTGTCCATCCCTCGTGGGTCAGACCTGTGACCTCTCCCTGCCCTTCTAGCAGAGCCTCCTGGGGAACTTCTGCCCACCAGTCCTCCTGCCAGCCAGGTAAGCGCTGGGTGGGGCAGTGTAAGGCCAGCTGTGGGTGTTCTCCAGTCTGGAAAGGTGGCCCCAGGCACTGCTGTCTGGGTCCCATAGCCCTCCCCTGCCCTCCCAGGTACCATCACCTCACAACAGAGCCGGCTGGCCCTTCCTGGCTGGGGTACCTCTGAGGAGGGGCAGGGCCGGAGCTGTGCTTCTCGCTGGGGTTAATGTGACTGTCCCCTTTCCAGTAATGAGAACACTCCAGGTCTGGGGGTGGGTGTGTCTGCCAGCTCCACTGCCTGTCCACTGTCCCTACTCCTCACTCTTGCTAGGAGGAAGGGAGGCCTGAGGGACTGTGTTAAAGGCCACACGGCTAAGTAAAGGGCCAGTTAGTCTGTTTCTGAGTGGCCTCCTCCCTTCCAAATTCTTCCTGCTGGCCTGTGACTGGGGGCCTGGAAACGCTGGGAGCTGGGGCCTACATGAGCTCACCACTCAGCGCCTGCTGGAGCTTCCTGCCCTCACTGCCAGTGGGAGGGAGTCAGCCAATGATGGTTGAGGGTCCTCTGTGTCCCCTATGCCCTGGGTCTGGTCATGGAAGCCAGGCCCTCCCACCTTCCAGGGTGGTGGGCAGCTTGTCTCTGCCCTGGTTGCAGTGGGGGTGGGGGTTCCTGAGCTGCTGGCTGACCCAGAAATTGCCCTGGTTCCCATAGACGCTCTCCTAGGGCCTCTACGCAGGGCCAGCAGTTGCTCGGACATTGGTGTCCCCTCCTTCTGTGCTCACTGGGGGTCTGGTTGTCCTCCCAGTCAGGTGCTGGTGAGTGGGCTCTCTGGCCTCTGCCACCTCCCAGCTCCAGGATGGGTGAGTTCAATGAGAAGAAGTCAACATGCGGTACAGTCTGCCTCAAGTACCTGCTCTTCACCTTCAACTGCTGCTTCTGGGTGAGGGCCGGCGCCCGCCTTCCCCCTGACCTGCCTCTCCACTTGTCATCCCATCCCTGGTCCTTACAAGGGGTCCTGGTCTGGGGCTCACATGCGGTAACTGACCGCTCTGCACTGTCCACAGCTGGCTGGCCTGGCCGTCATGGCTGTGGGCATCTGGACACTGGCCCTGAAGAGCGACTACATCAGCCTGCTGGCCTCAAGCACCTACCTGGCCACAGCCTACATCCTGGTGGTGGCTGGCGTTGTTGTCATGGTGACTGGTTTCCTGGGCTGCTGTGCCACCTTCAAAGAGCGGAGGAACCTGCTGCGCCTGGTCAGCAGGGCATGGCTGGCACTGGGGGTGGGGGTTCCTGGGGGGGGTGCTCCCCACCTGGCTGTGTGGGGCTGGCTCTGGGGCCCTGACTAGGGAAGAAGGGACTGATGGGACTTGAGCATGACACTGCAGGATAGCCTCTGCTCTGTTCACCCGGGAAGGTGTCCCACCTGCCCAGCCTTCCTGTGAGTCCCCAGCCCCAGGGGAGATACCAGGTCTGGAAGGCAGCCCTCAACTGCTGTCTGGATTCCTCACTCTGTGGCCACTTGGGAGCTGAGGGTGGGGACTCTGTTGAGCCTGGACACTAGGAATCCCCATGGAATGGGGGTGCCTGTGTCCCAGCTCACTGTCTCCTTCCCCTGGCCCAGTACTTCATTCTGCTCCTCATCATCTTCCTGCTGGAGATTGTTGCTGGCATCCTGGCCTATGTCTACTACCAGCAGGTAAGGGGCCTGGAGAGGCCACACGGGGACGTGGGCACATACAGGGACATGCACATGCACACACAGACCCCCTCCCCAAGCTGCAGAGCTGACCACTGTGCCATCAGGCTCTGGAGGTGAGGGCTGAGTCACAGGGGTGGGGTGCCCTGTAGGGGCTCCTAGGGGCAGGCGGGTGTTCCTTGGAGCTGGAGTGGTCTCCCTGCCCCTGCCCCACCATGGCTACCTGGGTGACTCTCCCATCCCGACCTGCGTTTGAGCTTGAGCGTGGCCCTTCACTTCCTTGGAGCCCTCCCTGCGCCTCTCCCCGTATCTGCACCGCCCCTACCCTGTCTCAACTCGGAGGGTCTTAGACTGTGACTGAAGTTCTCACCATCACACCCCAAGCTGAACACAGAGCTCAAGGAGAACCTGAAGGACACCATGACCAAGCGGTACCACCAGCCAGGACACGAGGGCGTGACCAGCGCTGTGGACAAGCTGCAGCAGGAGGTGGGGGGTAGCTCAGGGAGGGGCCTTCCTGGGACCTCTGTGGGAGCCACAGGCAGGCTGGGAGGGGCAGGGACTCAGCTCTGCGCTGCTCTCCCTGCAGTTCCGCTGCTGTGGCAGCAATAACTCCCAGGACTGGCAGGACAGCGTGTGGATCCGCTCCGGGGAGGCGGGTGGCCGCGTGGTCCCAGACAGCTGCTGCAAGACTGTGGTAGCCCACTGTGGTCACCGGGACCACGCCTCCAACATCTACAAGGTAGAGGTAGGTGGGCAGGGCCTGAGGCTCCCTATAAGGAGTGCTGGGCACTGCTGTGGTCACCCCACACCCTGGAGGGGGCTTGCAACTGCAGCAGAGGGGGCCGGAGGACTTGCCTGCCTTCAGCGCCCCCACTCCCACCTGCCAGGGCGGCTGCATTACCAAGCTGGAGACCTTCATCCAGGAGCACCTGAGGGTCATCGGGGCTGTGGGCATCGGCATCGCCTGTGTGCAGGTGCGGGCTTGGGGCAGGATAGGTCCTGGTGGGTGGGGGGCACAAGGAGGCGGGCAGCTGTGGCCCACTCACGCCAGGTCTGTGCCACAGGTGTTTGGCATGATCTTCACGTGCTGCCTGTACAAGAGCCTGAAGCTGGAGCACTACTGACCCTGCCTAGGCCTGGCCCTGTGCCACCAGTGCTGCAGCTTCCCAAGGAGCAGACTACTGAGCTGACACTACTGACGGCCAGGGAGTGGGGGTCCCTGGGTGCCTTTCCCTCTCCTCTCCCCCCTTGCCAGGAGGTTGTGTTCCCATGCCCCCACCACCATGCCATCACTGTGTCTTCTGGGGACCCCCCACCCCCAGAGGGAGCTTCAAGTGCCTTTTGCTGCACACCAAAGTCCTGAGGCTTGAGGCAGGGTCCCCTACTGAGTGGGGGCGGGGCAGCACTTCTGCCTGTGTGTGGGTCGTGACAATCAAGTACCCCATTCCCACAGGCCACCTCCCTGGGGGGTTATGGCACCTCAGGGTGCACCCTGATGCCTGTGCTTAGTTGGAGGGGCTGGTTTGGCAGCAAGCTGGGCAGAAATGAATGGGTTGGGCTGGTCCACCCTAGGGTGCTCCCAGCCCCTTGGACACACCCCACATGGTGGTCGGGGCAAGGCAGGTGCAGGGAGTATGGATCAGCTGCAGCTGAGGAGCTGTGTGCCTGTCACCAAGTCAGCTGGAGCGCAGCCCTCCCTGCCCCACATGGAAAAGCCAAGCAAGCCAACCCCGTCCCCAGGGTCTTGTGCCTCTGGGACCCCCTGGCCCCAACCTGCTCTAAAGGGCCTGCTTTGACCCCCCACCGCTCTCACCACCCCCTAAAAGGCCACAATGTTCACTGTTGCCCCCCTTCCCTGGGGCCAGGTTTGGGGGGTCACTCACTGCTGTAATACAAATGCCATAACTACTCCTGCCACATAGCAGGTGTGCAATAAATGCGTGGAACAGACAGGTGGGCTCACTGTGTTAGTGAGAGACAGTGCTGGCCCTCCGAGCCCTCGTGTCCAGCACAGTGTACAGACCAACAGCCTACTGTGACAAAGGACACACCCTGGGTGTCCAGGGCACCCAGGTGTGAGCTGAGAGCTGGCAGGACTCCAGAGGAGGCATTGAGGCAGATCCTCATGTCCTGGGAAGGCAGTGCCACTGTGTGCTGGTTGGGGAGGGGTCAGGCCTGGGCTGACAGGATGTGTGCTGTGGATGGGAGCCAGGGCTTGGCCATTGGACCTCTCTGCCTCAGTGGCTTCCCAGCTCCTGTCCCCAAGGCTTGGGCTGTCCACCCCGGGGAAGGCTGCAATCTCAGACATCCGGCCAGTGGGGCTGGAGAAGAAGCCTTACTTCCTCCAGACTACGCATCTACCTCCTGCTGGATAGAGGGCTCCACCCATGGTCATGGCTCTCTAGGCTGACCTGATGGACACATGCAGGTGCCCAGGGCACTGGGAGCTCAGCCAGCCCTGTCCCCTAGCGGGCCTCCTTGGGGCTACCTGGGACCTGCTGGGGGTCCCAAGCTGAGTGGAGGCCAGGTTCGTCCCTCCTGACTGCAGAAACTTGGGTAGGGAGAGGGGCCTGCCGAGCCCTGTGGAGCATAGGAGCTTCCAGAAGCTCAGGAGGGGCGGCCGTGAGCACAGCAGGCCCTCTTCAGGACCCAGGAAACCTGGTTCTTCACGTCCCAGGAGAGGGGAAGCAGGCACCTTGGTGATCGGCCTGAAAAGCACCCAGAACATGGGGGGGGGGGTGCCAGTGCCCTCAGCTGCCTGTCTCTGTGGGGCAGTGAGAACACCCCCTCCAGAGGGGGACGCCCTGGCTGAGCGGCTGCTGTGGGGATGGCTCTCCCTCCTCCCGGGCAGTAAGGGCCCCCCTGCATTCACCCACGGGGGCCTCAGGCATGAGGCAGAACGCAGGGACATTGGTGGGTCTCAGAAAGCCAGACTAAGTGTCAGGACCTCCTCTGGTTCTGCAAAGGCCTTTACTGGACGACTCCTTCCAGGGCACAGAATGGGCCCACACAATTGGGGGTGGGCGTGGCTACCGGCTACCCCGCCCCCACTCCCAGCCGTGGCCCGCGGTCATTTCTCCAGGGGCGCGTAGTTGAGCAGCTTCTCAATCAGGTCCACGTGGGCCAGCAGCATGCGGCGGCAGCAGTAGCGCTTCAAGCCCAGTGCATCCAGGGCGTCCCTGCAGGCAGGAGAGGGCAGGTGGCAGCTCGTTCATCCCAGCCCCTCTCAGCTCTGCTCCCATGGCAGGGAGGAGGACATCTCTCCACAGAGCCACCCTGCCCATTTCACAAGCCAGTTGGAGTCCCTATTTCCCTGGGACCCAGCCCATTCACCCTCGAGGCCTTCAGAAACTTTTCGCACCATGGGCCTCGATGTGTAGAGATGGCAGCTTGGGAAAGGGCTAGGCTGGAGGTCCCTACCGGTGGCACTGCAGGGGGCCCACCAGCCCACCCACAGCTTCCCTGTCCCTCCCACGCCTGCACCGAGAGCCTACGACTCATTGACACAGTCCAGGCCCGGGAGTGGGGCAAATACGGTCAGGCTGTCCACATTCGGCCAAGGGCAAGTCTGGAAGGGAACAGACTCAGAAGCAACTGCGGACTAAGGATTAAGCACTGAAACTGACACGGCAAAAGCCTCATGATGACAGCTCTGTGGTCAGGAAGGTATCCTATCCGAAAAGACTAGGGGGCTTACAGGACACATAGGTGGACCTCACAGCTGAGAGAAGAAGTGATTAGCAGGTGGGCTAGGAGGAGGCTGAGGGCTTAACCGCGGTGGAGAGGCACCGTGCCTGGTCGGGGGGTACCTAGAAGCCCCCAACACCGGTGGCTTGATACCCAATTCCCTCCTTTCCCCAAAGAGCCGGGGAACGGGGGCAGCGCTCCCCTGAGAGCAGGGCTGTATGGGACTCTGGGGTTGAAAACCCCCGCAGGGTAAACTGGAATCGGAGGCCCCACCCCGCCTGCCCGGCAGGTCCCGACCACTACCCACCCTATCCCCACTCCTCCTCCTGCCCGGCCCTCCGTCCCCGCTCCGAAGGCCGGGCCCCTACCCCCGGTCCGGGCCCCAACCTCTGCCCCCTAGGCCGGGCCCCCTACTCCGGACCCCACTTCCGTCCCAGCCCCGCAGGAGGCCCAGGGAGGCTTTCCCCCCGCACAGCAGGCCCTCGACCGTCCAGTCCGGAGCCTCACCCCTCGGTGTACTCGGCCTGCAGCAGCCCCAGGTAGGCCTCCCACTTGTTGCCGACGATCTTGCCGCAAGTGAAGCAGCGAACCGGGATGATCATGGCGACAACTATTCAGCGGCTGCGCCCGGGACTAGGCAGCTCTCCCGCTTCAGGCGGCTTTCCGGCTTCAGGCCCCGCCCCTCCCCGGGCGCATCCATGGTGCGGGGGTGGCCGGGCCCCGGGCAGCCGCCCCCAGCCCGCTCCGCCAGTTTCCGGCTCGGTCTTCGCTTTCCGCTGCGACGAGCCTCCTCTGCGCGTGGCTGGGGTCTCGGGCCCTTGCGGCCACACGAAGAGCAGGCAGCACCCCCCTGTCCGCATCTTTGGTACATCCCTATCTACGGCGTCTGAGCAGGGCCAAAAGGACTCGGAGGCGCGGTTCGCGTTTCTCGTGGCCTCAAGACTGACAGCTGAGCCGCGAAAAGACAGCGCGCGCAGGTACAGCACCCGCCAGCGGCGATGCGGCCGGAGTCCCGCCGCCCCCGGCGCCCGAGCTGGGGCCAGACCCAGGTCCTGATCCGAGCGAACCGGCGTGGAGTTCGAGCCCGGAGCGCTTAGCCCCGAGTCGGGCTGCCGCAACAAGTGGCGGGGCGACCCCGCAGCAGGGCAGAGAGGGACTGACCGGTGGCCACCGGAGGGTCTTCCCGCCGCCGCTCCTGGTCCGGCCGGAAAGGAGGTCACCCGCCCGGAGCCCCTATCCGCGGGTACCCGGTGTCTCTGCGGCTGAGTTCTGGGGTTCCCTCGGGGTGCAGCGCGACCGGCTGGCCCGCACGATATCGGTCCCAGCCAGGTAGTTAGTTACTCGTAGCCCCGACGGCGAGAGTGACCTGCCCGGGGGTGTGCTCAGCCGCGGCTCCCCCCGGCCCCCAGCGGCCACGCCGCGTCGCTCCTCGGGGCGGGGGCTTGGGGCTGGGGGCGAGTGGCCGGAATGGGCCTGCATCCGCCCCAGGCCAGGCTGTGCTTGGTACCCCGCCGCCTCGATCTGGGGGTGGGACGGGGCGGAGAAGGTGGTCAGGAAGGGCGTCGCGAAGAGGTACCTTTTCAATCCAGATTTCACCGGAGGTGCGCCTGAGTGCGTGTGAACCAGGGCAGATGCTGGCAGAGAGAGCCCTTGGGCAGAGGCCTGGAGGCTGTACCTGCTGGATAGCTCAAGGAGACAGGTGTGGGCTAGGGCCAGGGTAGGTAATGGAGCTGGAGGTGATGGGGCAGGAACATGGAGGATTTAAAGGGAGGGAAGGCTGGGTGTCTGGATTTGGGGTGGGGTGAGCCCCATCATCTTGGGGCTGGGGTGGGGGTGGGCTTTGTGCAGGGAAGGCTCACTGCCAGAGGTGGGCTTTGGGCTGTGGGGTGTGGATGTGTTGCAAAGTGGCACCTATGACTTTAGAGTGTGGGCAGGCTTGCCAGCCTGGGATATCTGGGTCTCTGGTTTGATCCCAGGTGTCAGCTAGTTGCTCTTTCAGACCCTAGTTTGTGGGTAGGGAGATCCAGGGAACCCTGGGTCTGGGGTAGAGCTGGCCAGAGCTGCTGCCAGCCTGGAGTTTGTGCCTTCATTTTTGCCTGAGCTCTGGGCCTCTTCCCCGACGGCATTTGCCATCCCCCACCCTGCCACATGCAGAGCCACGAGCCAAAGCCACTTCCCTTCCCTGACACCCCTTAACCCCCCCACTGGCTGGACGCACATCCTGTTCCTGGCCGGAGGGGCAGGATAGGGGCCTTGAGTCACAGTGTCCTGGGGTCAGACCCTGGCTCAGCTACAGAGGCTGCCGGAGGCTGTGGAGGTGAGAGGGAGACTGGGAGAGTAGCCGGGATGTCCGCTGGGTGGACCTTTGGGAGTGGGTGGGGGCAGGAGGCTTCCTGGAGGAGGGGCCCGGGCCTGCCCCACTGGTGCTCCTGCCCCACACAGTTGTTTACTGAGAGTGCGAGGGGAGCAAACCTCCCGCCCTGATCCCTGCCTGGAGCCAAGCTGACATTCCTGGAATTCTGAGCGCTGTACGTAGATTTGGGGGCAGCGGCAGCGTCATCTTCCCCAGCTCCTCCCTCCGGCTCCCTGATTTCCCAGGAGAGGCTATGGGGAGCAGAGTGGATGCCCCGTCCCAGCTCGTGTGCATTGCTCCAACACACGTGTGCGCGGAGGCCCCTTGGGGCACTCGGAGGGCCCAGTGCTCGAGGCTCACCTCTGCCCAGGCTGGACATCAAGACCGCGGCGGAGCCTCGGAGGCCAGCCCCACCCCCACAACTTGGCCCAGAGTGGCCCTGTGTGCGGGGAGCTCAGGCTGAGGGTGAGCAGCAGAAGCGAGAGCTGGGCTCTCTTCTGGGTGGCCGGGGGCAGGAGGGAGCTGTGTGGGCCCAGGGCATTGGTGGGGTGGGGGTGGGACTCTGCCCGCTTGCTGGGGTGGGGGGGGCCTTGCTTACAACCTCACTGTGGAGTGTCAGCACAGATGTGGCCCGGCCTCTGGGGAGGATCAGAGAACGAGGCACAGGTTTTTCAAGAATGGGTGTCTGGTGCCCAGAGGTCAGGGGCACAAGGAGAGAGAACTGTGCTCACATGTGCTTTGGAACTCATGAGCCGTGTTTCCTGGCAGAAAGGGTCACTTGAGGGCAGGCAGGGGACAAGGGGAAATCGGAAGTTTTAGCTGCTGAGACTCTGGCCCTGATCCTTGTTCTGGGAACAGGCCCCACCCACTGGTCCTCAGGGGTCTGGCTGGGGGTCCTCCTGACCCTGGCTGTGCAGACATGGGTTCCCACCTGCTGTACCCACACCCACCCCTGGGGCCTGGGCATGTCGAATGTTGAGTGATGGTGTTTGCAGGGGTGCTTGAGCCTGAACTGACCCTAAGTTTGTGGGGATACCTGGGTCTAAGGCATTTGGGAATGTCACTGTCTGCCAGCCCAGCCCAGTTGCCTGTGGGCTCCCGAAGGGTCCCACTCTGTAGGGGTCCAGGTGGCACAGGGGCGCTCACTGAGGTGGGATGGGCATACACAGGGCATCTGAGTCAGGGTGCTCCCAGGGCCTTGGTAGGTGGGAAGCTGCCCCTTGCCCCAGGGTCCTAATTGTGCACCCTCCACCCTGACCTCCCGGGGCCCCAGAAGAAGGGTACCTGAGGGTGGGCGAGGAGTGGGGAGGGCCCTGAGCTTGGGCTGGCCTGGGTGGGCCCAGGAGAATGGAGGCCCTTGGTGGTTCCTCCAGGGGACCCCTCCCTTGGGGCGGGTGTCTCCCAGCCCCTGAAGCTGCAGTGTGGGCCCGGGAGACAGCCCTGCCTGGGTCCTGAGGGTGGTATGGAGGGGGTGCCCCTCCCCCAGGCCGGTGGCCTGGGTGGGCGCTGGGCTGGAGCAGGAAGGCAATACCACAGGCCTGTTTGTGTTGGCTGGGCCCTCCCAGCTCCTCAAAGCTGCCTCAGAGCTGCCTGGCCTGCTCCCCACCCCAATTGGCCCCTGCTGGGCTGTGTGCCTAGTCAGGCCCTGCTGTGTGCCTAGTCAGGCTCTGCTGCATGTCACCGCTGGGGCCTGGGTGGGCCACCAGCTCTCTATCGCCTGTCTGCCCACCCAAGGGCTCCAAGGTTGCTGTGGGTGCATGCTGTTTCGGTGTTTGGGCAGGTCCTTCCTTGAGTGGGCCTCGGTCTGCCCAGGTAGGTGCCTGTGGCCTCTTTGGGGGCTTGGACTGCCCCAGGGTCCCTACCTGCCCCCCACCACAGGGCCCAGCATGGGCTGGCTGGCTGGTGTTTGTCTTGGGCTCTTACTCAGCATGTCCCTGTTGCCTGCTGTGTGTGCTGTTCATGGGAACACAGGCCTGTGGGTTCTTGCACCCAAAGGAAGAAAGCCCAGAGTGGGGAGTGGGGCAGGGAGCCTTCCTGGAGGAGGAGGCTGGGCCTGGGTGAGGGAGGGAACCAGCCCCGGTCTTGTCCTGTACCCAAGCCTGCCAAGGTGGGTAAGGGCTTGAAGGGCTGGACGGGCTGGAGGTCATTCTCAGAGGGCTCAGGGCTGCCATGGGTGGGGCTGGGAGTGTGGCCACTGCCTTTCTTCCTGGCATTGACTGTGGTCCTGATATGTGGAGTCCAGAAGGACTGTGGTGTCCCTCACCCCCATGGCCAGGTCTGGGGGTGGGGCATTCGGACCCAGCCCACGGCTTGTGTGGGCAGTGGCAGACATGGTTTTTAGCTTCTGAAATGTGGGCTTTGGGCTCCGCAGCCCCAGGGAGGGGCTCATTGGAGATAGTGGGAGGGGTGGGTCCCCCTTGCCTCTGGTACTTCACTGGGCCCAAAACTGCTCCATGGGCAATTCATCACCGGGTGCTGCCACTGCTGGGGGCAGAGTGGGGGTCCCTGGCCCTTGGCCCAGGTATATCCTCTCTCCACTGTGAGGGGTGCTGTCCGCACCCCCTCAGTGAGGTGTGGGTGGGTCTCAGGCACATAGGGCTGGCTGTAGGGAGGGGCAGCCATTCTGCCTGTCTTCCCTCTGTGGAGCCCCCACCTGCCACTCACCCACCCGAGGGCCACCTCAGGGGCACTTTGTGCCGCCTGACTTCCTTCCATGGCAAGCCCAGGCACCTCACGGCCTGGCCGGGCAGTAGGGAGTGGATCTGGCTGCTTCCTGGGTTCACCCACACCTGGCCCACGGTCCTTGCAAGCTGGACATGCTGCTGGGACAGGCCGAGCTAGCCAGATGCTGCCTCCTGAGAGTGTTGTGTTGGGGCCCATCTGCTCTATGGAGGAAGGGGACTTCTGTGGGGGAGGGGCTGGACTTTGGAGACGGGGTCACTGGGGAAGCCCTGCTGTCGGCCACAGTCTGACGTACCTGTGTCCAAACTGCAGTCGGCCGACTGTGCTGGGAGGGTGCTCCCATTTTGTCTCAGCCAGACTCACCTGCTCACCTGGGGTGATGGGCACAGGATGCTACAGATGGAAGAGGGTGTGGCCGGACTTTGGGGGGATGCTGGGACAGAGCTGGCTGAGCGGGATGAAACTGAAGGCATCAGCCCCTGGAGCCAGGCCCCCATTCCCCGCCCACCTCTCGCCCCAGGGTCTTCAAGGAAGACACAGATGAGGAGCCAGGCCTCAGAGAGGCTGACCCTGGGCTGCAGGGGCACTGTGTGGGGGTGGCTGGCTGCAACCCACCGTGGGGGCTGGAGCCTGGAGGGCACATGCAGTGAGCTGTGTCTTCTGTGATGGGTAGGGGGCCCTGGCTCCTCTGCCAGCCCTCCTGGCCCTGAGTATGCTCTGAGCTCCCCACCCACTGCTGCCATGTGCAGGGACTCCCAAGACCCTGAGTACCCCCTTGGCTTGGGCACTTGGGTGGGTTGAGTTGACTGGGCCAAGGGGAAGGTGGCCAGAGGCCATGGGGGCCCACTGGAGCCCCAGGAGGTCACTGGAGACCACTGGCTCCCTGGGCAGAGCTGTGGCCGCTGGTCTCCGCAGGGCCCTGGTGCCTGATCACTGTTGTCCTTTTCGTGGGGCCCAGACATGCCACAGAACCTTTAGGAGGGGCAAGATGGAGTGGGGGCAGGGGCTCTCCTGCCCGCCATGCCCTGGTCCCTGAGTTTCAGTTTCCCGCAGAGCACTCGGGTGCCCTGAGGGGAGCGCAGACGTCCAGATGGTCCTGCGGCAGCCCCCACCTGCCACCCCACACTGATCTCTCAAACTGTCACGGTGCCCATGGGCATCCCTCCCCTGCTCTCCTCCTTTCCTCTCATCCCCTCCCTTCCCCACACTTCCTCCTTCCTCGCCCCCCTCCACCCCCTTCCTCGGGCCTCCCACTTCTCTCCCCTCTGAGCTCTGCTGCTCACTCTTGGGGACACTAAGGGAGTCTTCGCAGGGCTGTCCCAAGCAGTGGACACACCTAGGTGGGCCTTGGCCACAGCCCAGGGTGCAGGGTACACCCCTGCTGAGGCTCAAGGGAGGGGGCTGCAGGCCTGAGAGGAAGTGGCGCCAGGGCCCAGAGACTGTGAGGTCCCCACGCAAGCGGGGACATCGGTCCCAGTCTGCGTTGTGGGCCTGTGGGTACACCTCCAGGCTGTTCCTGGTGTGTGTCCTGACGTGTGTGCACATCATCAGTGCAAGGGGCATTCCTGCATGCTCAGGGGGTGTGCAAGTGACCCTCGTACCTGTGAGCCTGGCTCGGGTCCATGGCTGTGCACGTGTGGAACTTTCTGGGGTCCGACTTCCAGCCTGGTCTGGTGCAAAATGAAGTTTGGGGCCCTCTGTTCAAGGATTACCAAGAATTAAAAAATGGTGGCAGTGGAACTTCAGACTGGTCAGGGCTCCTGTGTGCCTGGGGGGGCAGGCCTGGGGGGGCTGGGTGCTGCCCGGTGGTGACCTCTGGGTCTGGGAGGGACCACCCATCTCCCACAGGGCCTGTCTCTGGGTCCTTGGGGATCTCTCCAGAGCCTTGAGCTGCCTTGCACAGTGACTCACCCGCCCTCCCCAGAGCCTCCCCCTCTTGCCCTCTCTTGCCCTGGCTCCTCTCAGGGGCTTGTTTGAAACTGAAACTCTGCCTCCCCATCCACTGTCCCCCCAGGTTGGGTACCCCAGGTTGACCCCCTGTCTCTGCTGGCACCCCTACCGACCCAAGCTATGAACCGAGGGAGCTCTGCGGTCCCAGCGCCACCCTCGCCAAGCCCAGGGTGGTGGTGGGGGAGACTGCTCAGACAGTGCGCACCCCAAGGAGTGTTGGGCTACATTGCCTCGCTCCAGTCCAGAGGTCTGGGTCCGGGACCAAAGCTAGAGCCACCCCAAGTCGTCACCCGACAGCAACTGGGTCACTCTTTCATTTGCATATCGGTGTGGTTGGAGGTGGGCGCAGGGCGGCGGCAGGAAAGGCCGGGGGGCGCCTTTCTGGGGCTGAGTGCTGCTGGGGACTAGCCCGCCCCTGTGCCCAGCCCCCTCCAATGCTTCCCCTGCGCTCTGCTAGCATCTTCCTCCCCATGCTCCGGGAAAGGGGAACCTGAGGGGCGCTGGCGCCAGCAAGGGGCCGGGCGGGGGCATTGCCCCGGGTCTGGGATTGGCCAGCATCGTGGAGCGGTGGGATTTGCTGGGCAGCTCCTCGAGGCGGGGAGGGGTCCGTGCAGGGCGGGGCAGGCGCGGATTGGCGGGTGGGCGTGGGGCGGGGCTGCGGGGTCTGCGCTTGGAGCTGCAGCAGGCGGGCAGGTGTCCGGGGCTTGCCTGGGCCCGAGCCCAGCGGTGCGCGGGTCTGCTACCGCAGGGGCTGAGGGGGCTGGGGGCCGCGGCCAGGGGGCGCGTGAAGCTGAGCGGCCCGCGAATGCGGTGCTCCGGAACGGCGGGCACAGGGCGCTGAGCCTGGCGGCGGCCCCGGCGTGATGCGCCGCTCCAGCACGGACGAGTCCACGTACCGGCGCAGCCCGTCGCCGCAGAGCAAAGAGCCGGGCTTCGCGCGCGGTGGTCCCTTTCGGCGCTACAGCAGCCTGTACGGGCGCGGGGACGGCGGGGATGCTGGCGGCCCCTTCTTCGGACTGCACGCCAACCCTGGCCCCAAGACGGCCCAGGCGCGCTACACGTCGCCCAAGGGCACCAAGTACGTAGTCTTCTACCTGGACCTGTCCTTCATCTTCCTCCTAGAGCTGAAGCGTTGCGGCATGGCGCGCGGCTGCCTCCAGGGAGTCAAGTACCTCATGTTCGCCTTCAACCTGCTCTTCTGGGTGAGTGATAGTGGCCAGGGCTGCCTGGACCGGGTCCCCGGCGTTCGTGGGGGCCCAACTGGAATGGGGGCGGGACACACAAGTCCCAGATGCGTGAGGGGGGGCGGGTCCCCTGGGTCGCTGCTGCTCTGGCTGGACCTTCCAGTGCGGGGAGGTGGGGGGGTGGGGGTGGGTCCTGTTCAGGGAAGTGGGGAGAGTCCTCCCGTGCCTCTACACCTGGGGCAGCTGCCCGAGTCCTCTCCCCTCTTCCTGAGATGGGATGGATCCCACACGTGTGGGCCCCGTGGGGCTGCCTAGGGCCCTGAGCGTGCCTGCCAGGGGTCCATGTCTCAGTCTGTGTGCTGGGGCTGGTGCCCCCACTGTGTCTTTTTCCCTTGGGCCCTGCAGCCCCAGGCTCTTTACCGACCCCCCCCCACCTGGTGGGCCATCCCCCTAGGCCTCCCCAGCCCTGCTTATGAGGGCTGTGGGGGTGGGGTAGTCCCTAGTCTCCTGAGATGCTGTGGGGAGGGAGGGGGCATGCACTGAGACCTCTGTGGGTCAGATACTGAGCAGGACCCTGGGGCAAGGTGGGCCACCCTGAGTGTTTGTGGATGTGCAGGCATCTTCTGCCTCCTGTCCAACAGGGGGGGTGTGGGAGGGGCGTCTATAACTTTTGCTGAGTGGGTTGGGTTTGCTCAGACAGGAGGTGCCTGAGTCCAGTGCCAGCCTTGCTGGTACTCTGGGGTGGCTCTTTCCCCCAAGACAGGGGACAGAGTTGCCCCCCAGCCCCGCACCTCAGGGAGGGTGGTGGGCTGTGGCTGGGGTAGGTGTTGCCCCTGACCAGGCTGGAGCAAGCCTGGCCAGGCCTAGGGCTGCCCCAGCTGGGCTGGGAGGCTTGTAGGAGAGAGGACACCAAGGTCACTCCCTGTTCCACCATTAGCTCCTGAGCCAGCCCTCCCGCCACAACTGGGAGTGGGGGGCGTGGCTTTGGCTACAGGGGCTGTGGCCTCCAGGAAGAGGCCAAATTTTCATGCTCGTTGGCATTCCCTCCAGTTAAGGCCCAATGCCTAGAAACCCAGGTCCACCTTTCTGCAGTGCCCCTTCATCTTGGGCCCTGGCTTTTCCCCCCTCATTTGGGGGTGGTTGCATCAGGAATCACTGGGAGGGGCAGCTAGCCTGGGGCCAAGTGCAGGAGTATGATCCGGAGATGGTCACCCCAAGAGTTTGTTCTCTGCAAGGCCCTTCTGGGAGGGGGGGCCCAAGTGCAGAGTGGAGGGGCACCCCGGAGGCCAGTTGCCTGCAGAGCAGTGGGTGCAGCTGGCACTTCGAGCAGGCATGGGAAGCGGCAGGGAGGTTGGCCAGCTGCCGTGGCCACCAGCACATTGGCACTGATGGCTGCAGATGATAGCATGTCTAGTGCCGGCGGCCGTAGGGGTTGCTGAGGTGGGCAGCGCAGGGTGTGTGCTGGGGAGGGCAGTGGCTGTGGGGACGGGCAGGTCCTGAGACCTGCCTGGGTGGAGAGGGCCCCTCCAGGGTCTGAGGGGCAGGAAAGGTGTGTCACCCGTCTGACCTGAGGTTGATGAGCCTGCTCTTCTTGGGAGGAAACAGGCCTGCCTGTGGTCACTCGTGCTTGGAGCCAGGTGCCCTGGGGCTGGGAGCCTGGGAAGTGAGTTCACACACAGTCAGGCTGTGGCAGGGATGCGAGAGGCACAGAGGTGCCATAGCTGGCCCTCAGGTCCATGCCTGCCCCTCAGGTCCATGCCTGCCCTTCTGTAGCAAACAGGCTCTCACTGGGCAGGGACAGCCCCTTTGAGGACAGTGGGCCTCCTCTGAGGTGCGCACAGGTGGTGGGCCCCTTAAGGCCAGGGTTGTCTTCCAGGGGCCCTGTCCTGGGCGTGAGGGCCAGGCGCAGAGCCAGGGGAGGGTGGGGTGCACCGCGTGAGGCCAACTGGGGTGGGGGCTGAGCAGCCCTGGGGGTTCACCGAGGTCAGCAGCTGCCAGTCAAGCTCTTCCTTAACAGAGAGGGGGGCCTAGGCTCTCCTGCCCTGCCCCACTGCTCAGGGCTGCCCTGGGGGCAATCTGGGAAGTCTGGGTGGCCCTGCAGGTGGACCTGGGTGGAGGCGGGGCTGAGCTCAGCAAGGTGAGGGGGCATCCTTCCCTTTGCCTTCCTCTCCACCTTCCTTCTGCCCAGTGCGGGTTAGGGTTGGACAGACTGAGGGCCCTCCCAGCCCCTTGCTCTACTTCAGCCCTGATATGCGAGCAGGGCCCACTGGATGGTTGGGATGGGGTCGCAGCCCTGCCAGGCTGCCCGTCTGTGCCCACGGAGGCACCCAAGGCAAGTCCTGCCCTCCTTGTGGCCTCAGTTTCCCCACTTGCACCCCCTGGGGCCCTTGGTTGTCCCAAGACTGTTGGGGGTGGGGACCCACAGTGACAAAGTCTGCAGAGCTGGGGCCATGACTGTCCCCATCCCCCTTACAGTCAGGAAACAAGAGTCACAGGGGCAGAGCCAGTGAGACTGCAGACCTTGGACCCTGTGACAGCTGTGGCCCCAATCTCCTGGGGCCGCTGGGCCGCCCTGCGCCCTGGCTCAGGCTTCTTGCTGTGCACGGGTAGGATGGCGGGCCCTGCTCTCGGGTGGCCACAAACAGGGCTAGTGGGACCCAGTCTGGCGGGTGCCTGGCAGCATTCGCTGGAGTCCCCATGGGGGGTGCTTGGTTGTCCTGGCCAAGTCAGGGGTCAGGATGGCACAGGATGGTTGTCCTGTAGGAGCTGTGGTCCTGGGGACCAGTTGCTGGCTGGCGGACAGACAGGGACTCTGGGGCTGGGGACGGTGATGTACTCTGTGGTGGCTGCACCCACTGCTCCCTCCCCAGGTGGGCATAGCTGGACAGTTTTCTGAATCAAGGCAAGGCAGGAATAGTTGGCTGGTGGGCGGGGGTGGCAGTCCACCAGGGTACCTGCCTGCCTGCCTAGCCGTGGCTCTGGTGGTGGCCCTGGTGGCCATGTCAGGCCTGCTGTCCAGTGACTCAGAAGGGCTCTACAAGGGCTCTGAGGGCCCCTAGAGTCCATCCTGCTGGGTGGGTGGGGGAGGGGAAGGTGGCCTGCCAGGCCCCTGTGTGGATAGAACCTTCTAGACATAAATCCGAGGATGGGGGTGCTGCAGAGCCATGTGGCCTCAGCCGCTTAGGGGGCCTCAGAGGTCAGGAGGTCGTGCAGGGGTCAGGTCCGGGGTCCCAGCTGCATCCCTCAGCCTCAGTGGTGGTGCAGTCTCTGGCCCACGGGTCTGCCCTGGGCTCGTTGTGTCCTCCACGGCAGGCCTGAGGATGCAGCCAGTGAGGTGCTGCCCTCGGGGCGGGGGTGGCTGCCTCTCCTCACTCTACCCTCCCTGGCAGCCCCGCCCTGGTCTTCATCTCCCTGCTGCATGCCCCTTGCTCCGCACCTCTCCCTGGACACTGGCCTCAGGGGGTGTTTGGTTGATGGGGCCATCTCCTGGATGGGCCAGGGCTGAGTCTTGGGGACACCTTGGGGGCTCTTGGGGTCACCTTGGGCACCTTGGGGTCAGGGGTGAGAGAAGAGAGGACCCATGAGCACAGGGGGCTCGCCAGTGTTTAAGACAATTAATTGGGTAAGTTTTAAGCGGACAGTGTGGAGTTGCCACCCAGGTAGCAACACCCTGGCCCCTTCACTCAGCTCCCGGCCCCAGCCTGGGTGCTGCAGACCTGATTTCTGGCATGGTGGAGAAGTGTTGCCGCTCTGGAACTGCGGGGAGATGGTGGTCTCCACCAGGCCCAGCCCCCACCCTGAGGTTGCACCGGCTGCCAGGTGAGGGGCTTCTGGGCACAGGCTCGGCCCCTGCGGGCACCCAGCCCTCCACCCCATTCCAAGGACGTGGCCATCTGCCCAGCCATCTGCTATGTGGAGCTGTGTGGCCGGAGGGGCAGCGGCAGAGGGCCCACTAGCACCTGCCCCGCTGTGGGGCAGAGGTGACATCATCACCAATCCTGCCCTAGGCCAGCCTGAAAAGTGTGAGGACAAGGAAAAGCTGTGGTGGGAATGGGGCCTTGGCCAGGGGTGGGTGATGAGGGCACGTGGGAAGGAGACAGGGAGGCCCCAGTGGCTGGCAGGGAGTGGGTGGGGATCCTGACAGGTGGACCCTCCTCTCCTAAGCTTTGTGGGTTGGGGTCCGCTCCTGGGTCCCCCTGGGCTCCTACCAGGCCGGGCAGGTGCGGGGTCCTGGATCCTCAGCTGCGCCATCTTGGCCAGCCGGACCAGGGAGGGACCGGGGCGTCCAGCCAGGGTGGGGGGGTGGGCCTCGTCCCCTCGTATCCTGCATTTGAGCTTCTGTGTCTGTGTGTAACACGGCTGATTGTCTCCCGCACTTGGAGGCTGTAATTTTCCTGCCAAAATGTTTTCAAAGCCGCATATACAGGCACACTTCAGCATCACAGGTGATTGTGCTGGGCACACTGCCGAGCATGGAGGAGCCTGGGGACCTGCGGGGATGAGGGTCACAGGCAGCGTGTTGCTGACGTGTGAGGGCGTGTGCACTGTTGCAGGTGACACATTGTGATGGTGTGGGCTATGTGTCCGTGTCAGGATGCATGACAGCATGGGCCTGGGTGACAGCCAGTGGGTGTCTCTCCTGCCACCCTGGGGTGGAGGCTGAGACGTTCTGCAGAGTGGTGATGAAGGAAGGATGGCCCGCTGGGGCTGGCGGTGGGGTCTGGTCCTGCCCCACCTCAGCCCTCTGCCTGGTGGCGGCAGTGGCGGCGGTGGCGACAGCGGCCCCCTTGGGTGGTGTGGTCTCGTTTTTCCTGCTGATGAGAGCTACCCGCATCCTTACAGGCAGAGCGCAGGCCATTTGGGTTTTAAATAACAGCCACAGCACCTGCCTCCTGCTTGGGGACCTGCCCCACCCAGCCCCTACCCCACATGGCAGCCCCACCCATCATGGCTTGGCCTGGGGGCTCAGGGTCAGCCGGACCCAGCGGGTCACTATGGCCTTTGCCAGAGAAGGTCGGCCCTCCGAGCTCCAGTGCGGGTCTGCGCCTTGTTATTTCTGCACACAGTGCCCCAGTGGGTTGCCCCTGCTGCAGCCGCCCCCTGTGATCTTTGGAGATCCCAGGAGACCCAGAGGCCATGGGGCAAGGTGCTGGGTGTCCTGCCAGGCATGGGAGACCAGCAGGGGCACAGCCGGACAGGCAGGTGGGAGACTTCAATGAGCCAGTGCCCGTCCCTGCTTCCTCTGTGCCCCACGATGTCATCGGTGGCCCAGGCATGCTCGGGGTGCCCAGAGGTGCTGTGGCTAGGTCTGTTCCTGCTCGGGGGCCTTGCTGCGGTCAGCACTTTGGACAGTGCCCCCGGTTGCTAGTGGGGGCCTGCTTCTCAGCTCCCTGCAGGTAGGAGCACCCCTGTCCACCCTGGGGCTGCGCCCACCCCAGGCCCTGGGTGAGGACTGCGCAGGGTAGTGGTGTGTGTGTCTGGGGTTCATGTCTGGGGTGTGTACCAGGATGAGGAACCAGCTGCCACGTGAAGGGCACAGACACCAGGTGATACGTCCAGTCAGTGTCCTGGGCCTCCCACCTAGGCAGCCGCCCCGGTCTCCTGCCCTGGCACTGGACACTGGACACTGGATGCTGTGCCAGGCCTCACAGGTTCTGATCTGGGCTGCAGGCAGAGGCCTCATCTCACATGGCGGCCCTTTGGGAGCCCCCAGGACCCAGCATCAGGGTTCCCTCAACCTGGTGCTCCAAAGCACAGGGCCTGGGCACTTCCTGCCCCTGCCGCAGTCCCCAGCTGGCCCTGGAAGGGGCTCCACAAGGCCCCGTGGACCCGGCCCAGGGACAGAGGAGCCCCCTCTGAGGGTGCCCCGCACCAGTTGGCCCTTGGGTGGAGCTTCCTGGGCCCCATCCTGAGCTTGCAGCATCAGAAAAGGTGTTTGTAATTTTAGACAGTCCTTGTTTTGGAGGGAGGGGATTCCTCCCATTGGTGGGTGAGGATTCCATTGGGGGCTCTCCTTCCACTCATGGCCTGGGCAAGGTCCAGAGGCACCCCAGGCAGATGCTGTGGGAGCCCGGCCCCGCCTGAGCTGCATCCCAAGAGCGTAATTGTGGTCTCCTGCTTCTGCCAGCTTGCTGGCCTGCTGCAAGCACGCTCCCCAGGGAGGTAGAGGGCGGAGCCGCAGCACCACCCGCCCCTGCCTTACTGCGGGTTGGGGAGGGGCAGCTTCCTGGGGTAGGGGCCCTCCATTCCTGAGGTGTGGGGTTCCTGTCAGGGTCCAGGCCCCAGGCCTGGGGCATGGGGTGGGGGGTGTATGGCCAGCTCTTCAGGGCTGGCTGGGCAGGTGGTTCATCTCCCAGCCTCAGGAGGTGAGCCTGGCTGTTGAGGCTTGGGAGGCTTTTGTGGGGGGATGCGGGGTTCGTGGTGGCCCTGGGTAATGCTGTGTCTCTTGGGGTTTGGTGGCCTAGCCAGTCCTGGGTGTGCAGGGTGAGCACTCTGAGAGGCTGGATGTGGTGGCTGGGGTTGCCCTGTGGGCTGAGCCCAGGGCCTGAGGCCAGGACACCAGGAGGCCTGAGTGGGGCGAGGCCTCAGGGTTGCCTGGCCTCCCCAAGGGCCAGCCCTGCCCACAGCCCACCACACACCCTTCATTCTTCCTGAGCCGCTGCTGGGCGCCTCTGCTCCCTAAGGCCAGTGTCCCCAGCACCAGGTGAGACCAAGAGCCCTCTCTGGGTTCATCACCGCCATGCCTTCCTTCCCCCTTTCTCCCTCTCTGATTGATTTTTGTGACCATGAGCGATTATGATTTGAGCAGAGCTCCAGGAGTTGAGAGGAGGCAGCGAGGCCGGGCAGTGGGCTGTTCCCCGCCTGCCAGCCTGCCCTCGGGGAGCCTGGACGGTGCTTCAGGGCTTACGCTTACTAGGGAATAGCTGGGGTCACCCAGAGGGGCACAAGATGGCGGCCACATGGGGCCTGGCGGTTGGAGTCTTGGGGCCACCCACTGGGAAGCCTGACTTTAGTGAGAGCACGTGTGCAGGGCCCTGCTGGTCTCTGAGGTGGGGTGTCCCTGGGCTGCCCAAGGAAGGAGAGGCTATGGGTTAGGCCTGTCGCAAAGGCAGCACAGGCTGTGTTCTGGGGGTGGAGGGAGATGCTTCTTGGAGGGGAGTCATTCAGTGGCAGTCCTGGGGCCCCCGGCCCAGTCCGCCTCAGCAGGAGACCCCATTCATGGCAGTGTCTGCGGACCACCCCCCTGCCGACCACAGCATGATCAGGCCGTAGGCGTGGGACTCTGCTGTCCCATCACTATGGCCTTGGATGGGGATATCTGGGCAAGTCGGGGAGGCCATGGGACGGGGAGGGTGCGCAGGGGGCTTGCCCTGGGTGCCAACCAGGCTGCCACCTCACCATCCTCCCCCGGCCCCACGGTCCCAGCTGGGTGGCTGCGGCATCCTGGGGGTCGGCATCTGGCTGGCCGCCACACAGGGGAACTTCGCCACCCTGTCCTCCTCCTTCCCATCCCTGTCGGCTGCCAACCTGCTCATCATCACCGGCACCTTCGTCATGGCCATCGGCTTCGTGGGCTGCATCGGGGCCATCAAGGAGAACAAGTGCCTGCTGCTCACCGTGAGTGGGGGGGCAGGAGGCTGCTCTTGGAGATGGTTCCAGAGCTTGGGGGGCCCCCCCTTGACAGGACTGGACAGGGGCATCTCATACGCACATGCCCACCGCCGGATGAGTGGCCCCTTTCAGGACCCCTCCCCAGCTGCTGTGCCAGGCCTTGGGGTCTGGACCCTTTGGTGAGGGGATCCTAGCCTGGCCTTGGCCTTGGAGGTGGACTTAGAGGCAGGATGTACTTCTCTTCCCAAGGAATGCTGATCACAGTGCAGGAAGGGGAGGACCCCAGGCCAGGCTCCTCCCTACTAAAATGCCAGTGGTGGCTGGCCAAGTTCTCAGTCACCCGTTTCAAATGGGTCCTCTGTACGAGGCGCCCTTGCCCCGGTGGGGCCTCCCAAGGGTCTTGGAGGACGCATCTCCCATCTGTGCAGCTTCCCCAGGTATCCAGCATGGTCCAGAGGTTCCCATCAGGGCATGGGGCTCGGACCCCTTGGAGCAGTGGGTGGGGGTACAGCTGGGTCCCCATCTGCCCTTCTGGGGGGCTCAGACCCCTTTGGTCAAGGTGGAAGCTACAATGTGTATGGGGCCCTGACCCCAGGCTTTCCCCTGGGTGGGCCCTGAGTCTAGACCCAGACTGAGAGGAAAGCACTTTGGGGACCCCAGGAGAGGACAGGGCCCACACCTCTGGCCCCATCTGCCCCTGTCTGTCCACCGTCTTCACAGTGAGCAGCCTGCAGCCCACTCGTCTGGCACCGGCTGTTTCCTGGGATGCCCACCTCTCTGGAGGAGTGATGCTGGAGGAAAGACTGGGCAGGGCTGGGCTTCAGCCTCAGCCCTGCCCCGCCAGGGCGCCAGTGGCCCGGTCAGGCAGTGCTAGATCTGGGTGCGCTCTCGCAGGGGGCCCCCATGCTGTGGTGCAGCCTGAGCAGGCACCAGCCACCCCAGGCTGCCTGCAGGGTGTGGTGAGGAATGGAGGTTCCTGCCCTCCCACCCATCCCCTGGTGTCCTGGGCTGTCGCTCTGCTAGCTTGCCCCTGTGGGGACCCAGGTACAGCTGTGCACACAGGCCTGAGGTCTGTGTGCTGAGGTCAAGGCCAGACTAGGTGAAGCATGAAGGTCCGAGGCAGTAGGGAGCCTGATCTCCAGGTGTGGGGGGGACCTGGCCCTTGGAGGGCAGAAGGCTCCAGGGTTTGGGGAGGCTGGGGCCGGGTTGCTGAGGCCCCTCCCCCTCCCCCCTGCAGTTCTTCGTGCTGCTGCTGTTGGTATTTCTGCTGGAGGCCACTGTTGCGATCCTCTTCTTCGCCTACAGCGACAAGGTACAGCCTCCACTGCCCACGCGGCCTTGGGAGTGGGGCTCCGTCCCCACCAGCCAGCGAGGGACCTCAGCCGAGCGTGTGTGCAGGCAAATGCTGGCTGTCAGGAACCCCATGCCCCATGTGGATGGCAGCAGCCGCTTCATAGGATCGAGGGGTGGGGCCCCGGGTTGGGGTTTGAGCACAGTGCCAGGGACAGGCCTGGAGAGGGTGCTGGTCCCTCCTGCACAGTGGGCTCCCGCCCCACCGAGCTCCCTGCTCCTGCTGCCCCCGTGGCGTGTTGGTCAGTTGGTACAGACTCCTGTCTCCCGCTCACGCATTCAATCATTTATTGGCCTCGGTGACTTCACAGGCAGCTCATTCTCGGGTCAGACCCGAGACTCTGTTGGTTTTTGCTTCTCCATCCTACTTTGCCATGGGAGCTGAGCCAGCTCCTGTCTCCTTGGCATGTCTCCTGTGCACTTTTTGGGGAACGTGTCCTTTTCCTTCTGGCACCAGAAGACACTCCAGGCCTCTCCTGGGCTGCCCCTGCCTGGCGGGACCAGCCATCTCTCTCAGGAGCCCTGGTCCTTCAGGGGAGGAAGGGCATGGGGGCCGAGATTGGGGCGCTGGTTCATTCCTTGCCCTGGGGTGTTGGGGTGCCGCGGCCCCTCAGGGCACAGCAGGGAGCGGTGTGTGCAGACGGCTCTCGGCCTGGTACCTGGCCCTGTGTCTGTGAGACATGTCGAGCCTATGCTGCTGTGTCTGGCTGGTGCGGTGCTCAGCACTACAGTGGCCCAGGCAGACAACGGGGGCAAAGGCCTGGTGCTCTAGGGGCTTCTGGGAGGAGGTGACTCCAGGTGGCAGCGCAGAGGGCAGGCAGTGTGGGGTCTGGGCGAGGGTGGCCTGGCTGGCCAGGGGCGTTCCCATTGACTCTGCTGCACCTGCAGATCGACAGGCACGCACAGCTAGACCTGAAGAAGGGCCTACACTTGTACGGCACCCCGGGCAATGTGGGACTCACCAACGCCTGGAGCATCATCCAGACTGATGTGAGTGGGGGCAGGGGGGCTGGGCGGGGCCCTGGGCAGGACTGGTCCTGCGGGGCAGGAGGCACAGTGTGCACCCCCTCAGCAGGGTCCTTGCCCCATGCCTCCCACAGTTCCGCTGCTGTGGCGTCTCCAACTACACAGACTGGTTCGAGGTCTACAACGCCACGCGAGTGCCTGACTCCTGCTGCCTGGAGTTCAGCGATAGCTGTGGGCTGCACGCCCCCGGCACCTGGTGGAAGGCGGTGAGCCCGGACTGCCTGCTGGTTCAGCCCCAGGGCCTGGGGGTGGAGGGCCTGCCTCCTGACCTGCGGTGGACGCTGGCCCCGCTGATGTCTGCTCTCCCTCCAGCCATGTTACGAGACAGTGAAGACATGGCTCCAGGAGAATCTGCTGGCCGTGGGCATCTTTGGGCTGTGCACAGCACTGGTGCAGGTACGGAGGGCAGGGCCTGCTTGGAGCCTGTGGACTGCTGCCTGGCCCCCCCAGCACCCACACCCCCCTCCAAGCCCTGGGAACAGATTGGTTGATGCTCTACCCCCTGTGGAGCCCACTTCCCCAGGCAGAAAGAGTTCATGGGGTGCTCAAGGACACCTCCACTGACACCTCGGGGACAGGCAGGCTGTGTGGAGAGCCTCATTGCCTGGTGGACGGAGGTGTGGCCTGGACGCCTCTGTGCCAAGGACCCTGTTGCCCCAGCCCTGGTGGCAGGTGGTGGTCACAGGGCTGCCTAGCGTACAGTGAGGGTGGGCAGCCCAAGCCCTGACCACCAGGACCAGCTGGTGGCCCCCATGCCCCCACACTGGCTTCCTGGCCCTGTGGAGGTCCTCAGTGTCAGTGTCCCTAAACTTGGTCCCCAGGGCAGCAACGGTCCCTGGGGTTCAGACAGGTCAGAGGTGGTGATCACAGAGGGATGAGGGACAAAGGGGAGGATGCTGGGGCAGCTGGGATGGGGCATGTGGCCCAAGACCCAGCCTGGAGCTGATGGGCCTTGAAACCCTTTGAGGTGCCTGTGTCTGCAGGGGCAGGCCCAGTCTGCAGGCTCAGGGGTGTGGCTGTGATGGGCCCTCCCCCTGGAGGGGGCCAGGCCACTTAGGAAGCTGTGGGTGGAGTCCCAGCATCTGTGGACAGGTCCCTGCAGCACATCTGCCCTCCCCCCGCCCCGCCCTGTCCCCACAGATCTTGGGCCTGACCTTCGCTATGACTATGTACTGCCAGGTGGTGAAGGCTGACACCTACGCATAGGCGGCCCGCCTCCATGCTTCGCTGCCAAAAGACACCGCCCACCCCAAGATGACCATTCCGCTGAGGCCCCTGCACCAACCTGGGTGTGGGGGAGGGGAGGGGAGGGCAGGTGGCGGAGTCCCTAGGACCCCTGGCCAGGCCTCTGAGTACCCTACTGCAGGGGGCAGCTGAGCACTGGCCACATTCGGGCTGGAGGCAGAGGAGCTCATGGCACCTTTTAATTTTCACATCTGTGTATTTTCCAGAGTAGTGTTTCCCTGGGACCTGGCACAGGGCAAGGGGTGGGGGCCACACATGAGTTGGGGGTGAGGGGCCCCATGTGGCCCCTGGTGCTTGGGTGGGGCAGAGCCCCACCTTCCACATTCCATGGGGGGCCAGGGTAGCCTCCCAGTGCTTCTTAATAAAGTGCGTGGGCAGCAGTCCCCACCTCTGCCTGTCCTTGCCCTGACCCCCCCATGGTCAGACCACACCTAGGCAAACCTCTGTGGCCATGGACCGCCCCCCACCAGAATGGGACTAGTGCCTGGAGGGGGCTCCCAGACATACATGGGCTCAGACCAGCTGCCTAGGCTAGGCAGGTTGGGCCGTGGGCCCAGGGCAGCCGCACCTGAGCCCTGGAAATGGCGCCAAGGCTCTGGGTCCACCTGGGCAGCCCTGACCTGCTGGGGTCCACTCTCCCACCTGTATCTCTGTCCTCTCCTGACCAGCTGGCTCCCTGGCCCAGTCCCCATTCCCTGCAATGTCCCTGGGATTCAACCCTGGACTGATACACAGGTAGGTCTTAGGACACACTTGGCACCTGAAACCATCTCCACACAGCAGCAGCAAACAGCTGGGAGAGAGGAGTCATGTCCGGCAGAGCTGGCTGTCTACCCCTGCCAGCACCCACCACCCTGCGCCCGGCCCCCACTGGCTCTCTCACCCCATCTGCCTTTGGTGGGGCTTGCACACAGGGACCCTTCACTCAGCATCCTGCAGGGCCCTGAAGATGCCAGGTGCCATCTGATATCTGGCCTCAGCTTGTGGTCTGCAGTGGCACTGGGGTCTCACCAGGGCCCCACTGGGGCAGCAGCATCCCTGCCTGGTGCCCTGGCTCACTTCTCTCCCCATGTGCTGACTTGGGCATCCAGCCCAGGATGCCTCACTCAACTCCCTGCCCCTTTCACTGGTCCCCACTTTCCAAACCCCAAGTCAAGGAGCCCCCTTTACACACCCATTGTCTCGTCACCGACCCAGCTCCATAAGCACCAGCACCCCAATTGCACGGTGGGTCCCCGACTCCTGTGGACTTGCAAACATCTCTGGACCCAGCGCTCTCCCCTCCCTACCATCCTCCCTTCCTGCCCAGGCCTTCGAAGCTGGGGGCACCCAGGGCTACTGGTGTGGGCTGAGAGGACAAGCCAGTGAGCTGCTGGCCTGAGCATAGACAGGCACACGCACACACCCAAGGCAGCAGACACACTGGCTTCTCACAAGGGCCCCACCTCACCCTCATCTGTCCTTCTGTTCAGGGCCAGCCCCACCCTGATCGGGGAGACCAGGTCCATTTCCTGGGACCCATGGGCTGCTCCACATCACCCGAGGGCAGGCCTGGCTGGGGGCAGCCCTGGGGCCTCTGCCTGGGTTGGGGGGCTGGTGTGCAGGGGCCCCAAGGCTCACCTTCCACCCACGCCAAGAGGGTGGTTCTCCCTCAGGGCAGCCCCAGTGGGCGTACAGCTCTGTGGAGGGACTGGTGGGCATGGCCAGGCCTGACCCCCCAAGGACAGATACACACCCCCTTCCAAGTCCCACAGTGAAAGCTGGGACATGGCCCCTGCCCCAGGGCTCCCAACTCAGGATCCCAAGTGATTTGGGGGAGCCAGAGACTTGGGGTGTGGCTGCAAGCTCATGCACAGCATGTGGCCAGCGAGCACAGCACCCGGCTGAGCGCCAGGACGGGCCTGTCCCTGAGGCTATAGGCCCGCTGAGGGGACTTGCTGGGCGGTGGGGTGCGGAGCCTCTTGCCAAGGGGCCAGCTGTGCTTCGGCTCCTCACACACAGTTTTCCAATATTTCATCCTGGGAGTGTGGCTGCACCCACGGGTGGTGGAACTGGCCAGTGTGTTATCAGTCCACAGTGACCACAAAGCCCACGGTGCCCACGGGCCCTGCTGCTGCCGCCAGCAAGGCCCAGGGCCCAGCCCCTCAGGCAGGTCTGGCCTTGCTGAGGTGGGTCAGGTGGGTCTCTGCAGCAGCCCCCACCCCTCACTGTGGGACCTGGAGGGCTCTAGAACAAGCAGGAGGGTCCATGTGGGCGGCCACTACCTGAAGTCCAAGCACCTGGGAGCCTCCAAACCCACATTGGACCCCAGGCCACGTGGGGTGGGGACTGTGTTCTCAGGATGTCCCCCGCCAGGGCTCTCTCCTCACGTCACTGCCAAGGAGGAGGGGGTCCCAGGGCCTGGCTGTCCCCACCCAAGGACTGCAGCAGACACGGCCAGGAAGATAGAGAAGAGTCTGTATTTTGCATGCCCATGAATCCCCCGTCGCATAGAAGTCGAGGCTGCCCTGGGGCTGGGCCTAGAGCAGGTCGTAGAAGTAGTCCAGGCCCTGGCCCAGCTCCCAGATGGACAGCCCAACGCCCAGCTCCCTGGCCAGCTCCAGCCGCACCTGCAAGGACTGTGGGCAGAGAGCACCATTGGCTCCCACCTCTCACCTCCCCCACCCCCGGCAGCTCCAACACCGCTCGGGGCTGAGTCTTGGCCCCAGAGAGTAGCAGGTCAGACCACGCACTGGCCTTGCTGCCCACCTCAGCCTCCCTGAGGGCAGGGTCATTGTGGGAACGCACTCACCTTCAGAGTCGGGTAGAAGAGGATGTGCCTCCCTCCTCGGCTTCTGTAAAGGACAGTGGGTTCCTGCCTCTGGCTCTCCCAGCCCTCCCCCTATAACCTTGGTCTCAGGTCTGGTTGAAAGAGCCCCCTGCCCTTGGGGGCAGAGGAGAGCCAGTGGTCAGTCCCCCCCAGCCCAGCCCCTGCATCACACTCACTTTTTGTACTCAAAGAAGTGCTCTGCGGCCTGGCTGTCCCACACCATCCGGGGCCTGTGCTCCTTTAGCATCTGGATGTACCTGAGGGGGCCGGGGGGTGGGTGTGGGCATCCCAGCCCCCCAGGAGGTCTTGCCCAGGGCAGCCTGAACACCTCCCAGTGGCTGTCATGGATGGGCAAGGCCACCCAGAGGCAAAAGGGACGAAGGCAAAGGGAACAAGGGGGAGGTGGGGCCCAGGGGATGGAGACGTGAGGAGGGAGGCCCGGCATCCCACTGCAGGCTCATGGACTCACTGGGGCTCACAGCCACTCCTGTCACCCCACCCTGCGTGCCCTTCCCTGCACGGTGACTGGTCAACCTGCGATGTCCCTGGCTGTGTGTAGCCCTGGCTGTGCGGAGGTCCAGTGGGGGCCGAGGAGCCCTTTCCAGGTGCATCTGGAGGGAGGGGACGTCCCTCCTGACCCCACAGCCCTGCACCCACTCCACGCAGACCCCCAGGGAGGCAGCCATATGGTGCCCAAAACTTGTTGGGGGCTGGGGCTCTGGGACTGTTCTCGGGAGCCCCAGAGAGGAGCCCTGCCCTGAGTACCAGGGAGGCCGTGGCCCCCAGCCTAGGGAAGGGTGGGGCAATGGCAGCTCCTGGGGCTCTCAGCCAGGCAGAGGAGAGCCCCTGAAGTCCAAGGCACAGACGTGACCCCGGCCCGCTCCAAAAGCCTCAAGCCAGCCCTGACTGCCTATCATGGCTCAACCACTCCACCCAGGTCCCCTCAGCCCTCTGCAGGACCCAAGTGGGTGCCGACCCCCATTCGCCCTTGCAGCGCAGGAGCCACGGCCCTGACACGTCAGCACTCTGCCCGCTCTGGCGCTGACTCTGGCCCCCAGGGAGGCCCTGCTTGGCTGCAGCATCTGCTCCTGCCAAGGTGAGGCTGGGCAGCAGTGTGGGCAGGGACAGGGAGGCTGGTCCCTGACAGGCAGCCAGCCCCACCCCTGGCCCCACTCTGCACCCCCTGCTTCCCTCAGACTGGCTGCAGAGCGTGTCTGTGAGGGGCATGTGCAGGAGGGGATAGTGGGGAGGGGATCCCTGCCAGGGTGCAGCCAGTATGTACGTGTGAACCATGCACACCCCTCAACACGTACATGGGAACACACACACACGTACTTTCACGATCAGAGCTCCCTCCTGCAGCCCCTGGGCCTTGGAACAGCCAGGGCCGTGGGCTGCCCGGTGCCTTTCCTCACCTAACCCCACAAGTGGGGTCAGAGATCAGGACACAGACATGTACAGAGGGACCGTGGGGGGATACTGGGAGGAGATGGCTGTTTGCACACCCAGGAGAGAGGCCTCAGGGGGACCAGCCCTGTGACCCCTCGTCTCGGACTCCAGCCCCCAGGACGAGGACGGCGTCTGTGGTGTTTGTGCAGTAGCCGGAGCTAAGACAGGTGGTCCTTCAAGGCCAGCTTACCCCCTGCAGGCCAGGGATGTGGGGACAGAGCAGGGGTGGGGGAGAAGGGCCTTCCAGCTAAGGCTGCGGCAGGGGTGGGCAGTGTGCAAAGCAGCCAACCCAAAGGATGGCCAGATAGACATGGCCTCCGACCACGGACAGCCCCTTGTATACGACGACGATAGAAGTCTCTGGACACACTGCCCGCTGGCAGGGCTGGACCAGGGGACAGATGGCGGCTCACGCAGTCTCCCAGGAACGAATGGCATCAGCACCTGGTCAGGCGCTGCTCCCTGTGGCAAAATGGTGCCCGGCCCGGAGTGCAGGCCCGCAGGGGGCGGGCAACAGGACCACAGGAAGGAGCCACCACAGTTCGAAGTTGATGGGCGATGCGGAAGGTGAGGGAAGACCGCCCCCAGCACTGGGCCAGTGGTGACGGGAAAAGGCCTGGTGGGTCAAGAGCCGGTGACATGGCAGGAAGCAGCCACTGACGTGAAGACAAGGACAACGACCAGAAAGAGTGCAGAGAGAGGGGTTCGAGAAAGCGCCATGCGCATCAGCGGGCTGGGGGTGGACCCGCCACGCTGACCGGCATGCTCCAGGTCCTGCGGGGGAGGAAAGGCAGGAGCAGGAAAACACTTGGAGAAACCGGCCACAATCCTTCCGAACCTGATAAAACATACGAGCCCACAGACACAAAAAGCAGAACACAAACCAAGTGCAGGAGGGACCCCGTGCAGGCCCTGGCTGGCCACACCACGGCAGGGGCTGGGGCCACCTGCACGGAGGGGCGGGGCCACACCATGCACATCGGATGCACGGCAGGAAGACCACAAAGCGACAAGCTGGAAGAACTGGGGGAGAGCTGGCAATCCGGGACTCTGCACCCAGCGAAAAGACCTTCCAAAAAGGAAGCAAAACAGAGCTGAACAGCCCTGACCTGCATGGCTTGGTGGGCTGGGCATCATCCTACACAGTTACAGGTTGCTGGTTTGATTCCCAGTCAGGGCACAGGCCAGGGCTGCAGGTCTGAGGAGCATAGAACCCACACCAGCAGAGCCGCACAGTGAGGAACGGAGAGGCGGTCCTCTGAGCGGAAGGAAGTTGGGGTCCATGTGACAAGAGCCTCCAGGATTTTGTGGGGTCCTGCCTAGGCCTGGCCCATGTGCCGCTCACATCTTGAAGGGGGTCCACTGACCCACAGATGGGAGGAAATGCTAGAGGTGCCCCAGCTCAGGCAGTGCTGGCATGCCCCCTCCCCGAGGCGGGAATGGGGGTGGTGGAGGGGGGGGCGCTCCACCCACCGGCACCTAGCAAATGGTCAGGCCTGTTAGGGCTTCTTGCCGGCTCTGTCTGTCACCTCCAGGAGACATGCAGACCCACCGGCATGGGGGCCTACGGTGAGGGGGCAGCACAGGAGGCCACCTTGCGCGGTGGGGTCCACAGCTCACCTGGCCCCAATGACAGGCTCTCGAGCACCTCCGGAGGCTGAGTGGTCCGCGCCGTAGAAGTGAAGCCCCAGCAGGATCTTGCTCCGCCACTTGGATTTGGGGTCCAGGGCCTGGACGCAGGCTCGCACCCAAGGCAGCGGTGCATTGGGGCCCGGCCTGCAGGGTGAGGGCAGGGTGGGTGTCAGCAGCAGGCTGAGGCCCCGGGCTGCCTGCCACGAGCAGGGTCTGTGCGCGTGGCGGGAAGGAAGGGGCGGCAGGCAGTGGGTCCACCACTCCTGCCCTACTGGGGCCACCACGGGAGCAGCGCAGCTTGGGCTGAGGCCCAGGGGTGGGGACAGGCAGCCGCCGCAGGGGCTGACTGCTGCCATCTGCCACAGGCCCTCGATGGGAAAGGCTGCATGATGCAGGGCCCACTGTGGGCCTCAGGGAAGACTGGACAGGGCCCTGGGACTGAGAGCTGGCCCGCTGGCGGTGAGCACCCACACACAGGTTGCAGCAGGCAGGGCCCGGCCCCCATACTCACTGCTGCGCAGTCGGGTAGTCATAGGTCATGAGGCTGAATCCGTCCAGCACAGGGCCCAGCTGTTCCAGCTCTTTGTGTGTGAACATGCCCAGCTGGCTGGTCCTGCACGAGACAAGCACGGCCCCTGAGGCCCTGGCACAGCCTGCTGGCCTCTCGGTCCACGCCCCCAGCCCACACCCAATCTCCACTCCAGGAGAGCCTGGGTCAGACCCTGGAAATGACTCAGCTCTCATCAGAGGGGATGAAGGCTGGCAGCTAGGTCAGTGCCACATTCCAGAAGTGGGGGTGGGGGGTACACAGGGCCCCCTGGGTCATCTCTAAGGCCTCGTCTGCCCCAAGACTCCCAACTCACTGCCCCCAGCTGTGTCTTACATGATGGACACCTCCTTCCTCCATCACTCTGAACAGACATCATCCCTGGGCCTGGGGATCGCCCTGACCCGCTAGGGACCCCACCTTGCCAGGTGATGAGTGCCTCCCCTGTCCTCAACCCTCTGTGGCCCTGTTCAAATGGCTCTACCCTCCCTCCACCTCCTGCTTGAGGCTGAAATCCTGCCTACCAGGTGGGGAACCCCAAGTGCTGTCCCTATTCGGCCCCTCCAGGCTGACTCCCCTCTGTCCATGGTCACTGGTCTGGGCCTCACCTGGCCAGTGGAGGCCACTGCAGGGCAGTCCCCAGAGCAGCCTGATGAGGACCTAACTAGTGACAGGTGGAGGGCCTGCCCACTATCAGGGTGCCCACATCTGCTCCCCACGTGCCCAATCACCCTGGCCCCCAGCCAACTGTTATCTGTCCCTCCCTGGCTGCTCCACTAGGTGTGAGCCCACCTGCCCCACGAGGGTTGGAGGGGACCATCAGCCCTTCAACCTGGACCCCTACCCTGCTGCACGCACTGCCACCTCCAGGCTTGTCCCACACCCACAGATGACCTGTGCCCCAGGTGAGTGGAAGTGGGCCTCAATGCAGAGAGCACCACGGATGGAGCTTGCTGACCACGAGTGACTGCCTGCTGGAAAGCAGGGGAAACCCAGGGTGACCAGCAGCAGAGGGACAGTGATGGGGCCTGAGGTCCCATCACAGGACAGCCCGAGGCTCGGCTAGCAAGCCATACGGGGGCCTGGGAGGCCCAGGAGCTGTGGCCATGGGAGACGTGCAGGGCCAGACCATGAGGACGGCCAGGGCTCTCGTGAACCAGGTAGCTGAGCTGCGAGCTGGTGTCTTCAGCGGTGCGCGCAGCTGAGCAAACCTCCACCTGGGCAGGAGGACAGTAGTGGCTGCATGCAGCGTGGGCTTTGACCTTGGGGACAGGGCTCAAGGTCAGCACTGGTGGGAGGGCCCCAGACGTCTGCACGCAGACCCCTCCTGGAGCACAGGCTATCTCCCTGAAACACCAGGAGAGGTGCCCTGGGAGGAGGGTGAGCACCAACTGCCAGCCAGGCCTGCCCCAGGCACACACAGGCCAGCACACACAGCTGGTTGTTGGGAGGGGCTGGCCCAGGGGACCCCGCCCACAGCCCCAGTGGCCATGGTCCCCACTCCTAGCATCCCCAGACTGCCTCGAGGGAGCTTCCTCTTTGGATGGCTGCAGAGTGAGGGGCCTGCTGACCCTAGCTTGCACCTACCTCTTGCCTTGGTGCCAGGAGCTGGGCACAAAGGCTTTGGGGCAGAGAGGGTGCCAGCTGGAAAGGGCCCTGCTGGGACCAGAGGCTGGTCTCTCCAGGGGTGTCCACCTCCCCACAACACACGTCCACTGCCAGTCCACCCTCTGCACCTGCTAGAAGCTACGAGGCCCTGTGTGAGTGGAAGGCCTGTGCCAGGGAGGGGCTTCGGGCAGAGACCCAGGAAACCAGGGGAGCCAGGGGCCTGGGTCATCTGCCGCTTGCCTTCCCCCAACTTCGGCCCACCCGTGCAGCCAAGGAGGGAAGTTGGGCAGGAGGCTGCTGTCCAGGTTGTGCAAAGGGACCTCTGGTGATGTGGGGTGGGCACTATGGGGCTGGGAGGGCGGCCACCCAGGCACACTGTCCTGGGAATGGCACCTGCTTTGAGGGGCGTGTATCTCGACTGCTGCAGGGCCTGCAGCCCCCCGGGGAGCATCAGCTGAGTCTTTTGTGTGAGTCTGTTAACCTGGGAACACCCCCAACACAGGTCACTGGCCCAAGGCACCCCTGTGCCAGCCCCCTCGCGGACTGCAGACTGGGTGGAACCCCAGCCAGCCTACCTGGGCCTCTGGGGCCCTTCCCTGTCACTGCCCTGCCCTGGGCCCTCACGCTGTGCCCTGGCCAGGGTGGACACGGCAGTCAGACAGCCTGGGCCTTGCCACCCCCCTACCCCCCACCATCCCACAGGTTCTGGAAGAGCACTCGAAGGGGGTCGGACTCCTGAGCTCCCGCGGCCTGGCAGGTGTGGAGTTGGCCATGGAGCTCCAGGGCCACGCCTGAGTGAGTGGAAGTTCGCCTAACAGGCTCTGCCCCTAAACATAGGGGCTTCTAACACAGCTTCACATGTGTGGGTACAGGGGGTCCCCAGCCCCGAGCGAGCGCAGCCCTTACCCGGGGGTGACGGCTGGCGGGATGACCAGGATGACCACCAGCCGGGCCTGGTGCAGCGCCTCAGCTACGTGGGTGAGCATGTGGATGAGGCCCCTGTGATGACAAGGAGGAAGTCAGGCCGGGAGACTGGCTGAGACCCCACCAGGCTGGTGCCCCTTCATGGCACTTTCTGCCCTGTAGGCACAGGACACCCAGGCCTGTGGGCATCAGCCACTCAGCGGTCTGCATGCTGCCCGGGTGCCCCTCCTAGTGCCCCAGGACCTTGTGTGCACTGTCTCAGTGAGGCTGGGCTGAATGGACGCAGAGCATGGGGCTGCCTGGAGACCTGGCCGCGTGGCAGCCTGGCCCTGGGCCTTCACTGTGTCCTTCCGACCCCCAGACTGGGCCTCAGGGCAGGAGTGGATGGGGGGCCTTGCAGAATCACCTGCTGGTTTGGGGGTCTGGGCACAGGGAAGCAGGGGCCCTTGCACCTAACACTTGGGGCGGAGGGCCCTTGGCACACCTGTCTCTGGCTCAGCTGCCTCTGGGCCTCAGATGGGGGGTTTCATTCCCTGTGTCCCACCCACCTGCCCCAAGGGGGAGGCCTGGAGCCCAGCCCAGCGCCCTGCAGAGCAGGCAGGAGGGTAGGCCCCAGGCCTGGGGCCCCATGGAAATTCCTCCAGGCCTGAAGGGAGGGCCAGCCCATTCCACCCCAGACCCCACTGCTGCCCTCGGTGCTGGCCTGTGGGCTGCACCACCACTCCACAGAGCTGCAGCCCCCCCACATCTTCTGTGGGGCCGACCCCCACGTCCCTGCCAGCCTGGGGGTGGTCCCTTTGGCAGGTGACTCTTGCCAGGCACTCTGGCTTGGGGGAGTGCAGTTGAGAGCACACAGGGAAGGGTGGACACAGAACTTGAGGGCTGGGCGGCCAGGCCAGCCCCTCCCCAGGACCCCAGGAGGCTCTGGTGCTCGGCAGTGCCTCCTGCTGGTGTGCCAGCTTGCCCGCGGCGCCACTCACACACGCTCCTGGCTCAGCAGCTGGCTCCAGGCCTCCACCACAAAGCCGTCGAAGTGCTGGCTCTGAAAGGGCCAGGTGGGCGATCGGTCAGAGGGAGGGCTGGACAGCAGACTCCCTCGCCCTTCCAGGAAGGTCATGGCTTGAGGGTCACACCGCAGGCACAGAAATGCCTCTCTGAGCAGGGTGGTGGGGGTCCCCAGAGGAGCCAAAGGCAGAGTGGCCAGGGCTCCCCAACCCCAGGAGCCTGAGGGGTGTCCCCACCTGCAGCCCCACACTGGACAGCTGGGTATCACTTGCGGGAGGGCTCCCACCCTGGGAACGTCTGCAGGTGTTGCCCGTGGAGCACCAGGCCTCACCTTGGCGACCTGGACCACAGTCTTGCTGAGCTCTTCTATCTCGTCCTCGCTGTCCCAGACGCTCTGGAAGTCCTCGTGAGTCCAGTCCTCAAACAGCAGCCGAGGCACTGCAGGGGCAAGCCCGTGTAGGCACTGTGACCCTTCCGTGCTCTGCCCCACCCACACTGTGGCTGTCTGCCCCCAGAGCAGAGTGACCACACAGCTGGGCACCTGGTGCAGTCACCCCAGCAACGCATGAGGGAGGGCCCCCAGTCGGTTGGGGAAGGACAGAGGTGCTGACCTGTCTGCCCTCACACACTGGTCCCCAGCTGCCCAGTGCCCGCTCTTCTGGCCCTTCGCCGTCTGGCTCTTGCTGGACCACCTTCCCCCCAGACCTGACCCTGCGGCTCCCCATCAATGCCAACTGTGAGTCCACCCTAGGACCCTCCCTAGCAGTCCCTTCTAGCCCCTGCGGACCCCGCTGCACTTCGGGACCCTGCCCTCCGTCACCAGCTGGAGCCCCAGGGTGGGCAGGGCTGGCGTCCTCTTGGACTTGGCCCTCAGGCTCTCAATAAATGCTCGCTGGGTGAAGGAGAAAACTTGTGAAGGGGACACTGGTCTGGCTAGGTGGGAGAGCCAGAGGCCCCCAGCTGGACCAAGGGCCATGGGTGGCAGGCTGGGGGCTTGCCTCCTTTCCATGCCATTGCGGAGCTACCTGTGGGCATGGAGAACACCCTGGGGCCCCTCACTCTTGCACAGGGAGGCCACAGCAGCCAGGGCCTCCGACCCTTGTGCAGCCCAAGGGCCGGCTGCCCTGACCACCCAACGCCCTGGACTCACCGATGCGCAGGCCCTTGGCCTGCTTCCTGACGGCACGCATCCACCCTATGGATGTGAAGAGGACACTCAGTTCGGGAACCCAGGTCCTCCCTCATCTCAGGGAGGAAAACGCTTGGCTTCGTGCAGGGGAGCAAAGAGGAGGCTGGTGGAGAGGATCCAGAGCCATTTGCCCCCTACAGAGTGGCCTAGGCCAGGGTGGCTCCGACCCTGGTGCTGTTTCTTGGCTGAGAGGTGCCTGGAGGGCCAGGGTCTGACGCTGCCCTGCTGATGTCAGGGAGCTGCTCTGGGTCTTGAAACTTTACCATGGGCTGACACGTGTGTCCTCTCAGGGCCCCAAAGGGGGACAGCCGTGTAAACTCGGGCGCAGGCCTACAAAATGCGCTGTCGGGATGGCTGGGCCCTCGCCCCTCCCTGGACCTGCCTCGTCTAGTTCTGTGACGGCCATGACAGTGAGTGGGCCAGACACGTGCCCAAGGAGGCAGAGCGTGTCTTCAGGGGTGGCCAGCTCCTCAGGGAGGGCCCTGCTCTGCCGTCTTCTGGCCGGTGGCACCGTGAGGGCTGCAACATAGTCCTGGCTGAACGAAGAGGACCCCTGCACCGGTTCTGCCTTCTGCCACAGACACTGGTGACCTCCTCCCTGTGCCTGTCATCTCAGACTCCACTCTCAGAGATGCTGTGCAGCCCTTCCCCAGATCCCCCTCCAGGATGTCACGAGCGAACTGCTGAGGGCAACTGATGGGGGTGCGGGTTGACGTGGGCAGTGGTCACGCTCACACACACACTCAGACACTCACACCCAACCTCTCACATGCTCACTTTCTCACACACCCCCTGGGCCCAGGGACACGCCAACAGGCGGCAAGGTGAGAACCTTGGTCCACGTCGTGGAGGCCTGTGACCTCGAACATCTCGCGGCCACGCCTCTTCAGCTGCAGCCACACGGGTGAGATCTGCGTGAACTTGCCCCCGAAGACCTTGGCGACATCGTAGCCATGGCTGTTCCACTGGCAGAGGATAGAGGCCAGGTGAGCCCATGTGCAGCTGGGGCCAGAGGGCTCAGGCGCTGCCTCTGGATGGGGGCACTGCAGGCCCCGATGCACCAGGCAGACGAGCCCTGGAGGACCCCTGTGCATCTCCCCCTGCACCCCCACTGTGGCAGTCGCCTGGGGAGGTAAGGCTGCAGACCCCAGTCACTGCCATGCCCTTGGGACTGCCCCGCTCCTCCACCAGGCCCAGCTTACCGGGGTGACGTAGCCCAGGACATCCCCAGCGAAGTGTCGCTCCCGGGCCTTCGCTGAGCAGTAGCTGCGATGCTCACGCACCACGTCCTCGGCTCGGGGGTCTGTTACCACCAGACCCCGGTCCTGCACAGGTGTCTCTGAGAGCTGAGTCTGAAATGACAGGCACAGGGAGGAGGCCACCAGTGTCCACGGCAGAAGGCAGAACCAGGCACAGGGGTTCTCTCTGTTCAGCCAGGGGCTGTGCAGGGGCCCTCCTGGTGCCGCTGGCCAGGAGACAGCAGGGCAGGGCCCTCCCCAAGGAACTGGCCACCCCTGAAGACACACTCTGCCTCCCTGGGCGCGTCTGGCCCATGTGCCCTGTGGCCGTCACAGAACTCCATGAGGTGGGATGAGAGATGGTGTCTAAAGCAGAAAGCGGGTTGTCAGAGAAGCCGAGGCCAGGCAGAGCCGCAGGCCCTAGCGCCAGAGGCTGCTCCCTTTGAGGCTGTCCCGCCGTAGCACTGGGCTAAGGCCCCAGCTTGCTGGCTCACAGGCCGCGTGAGCATGGGGCCCCAGTGGGCAGGAAGGCGCAACGAATGGATCAGCCTTTCGGCCAGTCCCAGACCGCCCTGACCTTCTCCTGCAGTGTCTTGGAGGCAGACTTCTTGGCATCCGACTTCGACAGGGTGGTGTGAGCAGAGCCGCAGGCCAGAGTGAGCCAGAGCACATGCAGGAGCGCCTTCATGGCAGGCAGGTCATGGGCCGGGTGGTCACGGGTGGGGTCCCACCTCGGGGTCCGGGGCCTGCAGAGAGGGCAGAGCCCATGGAGGCTACCAGCAGCGTGGAGCGCCCTCTCTGGTGACTGGGGGCCTTGTCAGAGTGGAGCCTGGGGGCTGGTGGCACTGGGCCAGGCACTGGCCCAGAACACAGCCCTGATCTGGACTGGCCCCAGCAGCTGAGTCCGGCCCCCAGCAGCGCAGTCCCCGGTTTCTCTCACAATAGCAGTAAGGGACTCCCCTGCCTCCCCCGCTGCCCCAGGGCCACACTGACCACTGCCAGCCAGCAAAGAGAGCCCAGGCTCTGCCTTCCCCATCAGACCCAAAGAAGGCCTGGCCTGCGGGCTTCCCTGCAATAAATGGGGCGGTGAGGCAGACTGGAGAGGACCCAAGTGTGCGGGGCTCCAGCCACTGCTGGGGCCGATGTGCCCGAGGGAAACATTGACAGAACTCACTGCACTACGGGATGCTGTCATTTAGAAAACAGAGCTAACACAAAGAATAATCGAGAAAGCACGAAGAGCAGACTCGGCAGCAAGTGGCTACACACTGCCTGTGCCTGGCGCACCAAGAACTCTCATGAATCAAGAAAAGGTACTCCAGTAAAAGATGCCCCACTGCAAACTGAGCTAGGGATGTGAAGAGGGGTGACACGCAGACAGCCCGAGCCCCAGAGGCAGCACCTCGGCTGCCCCAGAAACTGGAGGAGTGGATGCGGAGGTAAATGGCCTCTCCACCCACTGTAGAGAGAGGACTGGAGAGTTGGATGCAGCTGCAAGTCCCCACCCCCATCCCCTGGGCAGCACCTTCCCTAAGCTCTTTCTGGAGTTTAAGCCAGAGAAACCTTTCTGGGAGACAACCCACCCACAAGTACTATCCTCCCCAACACACTTCCTCTTGCACAACCCCCACTTTGGGGAACTTCCACACCCATGTGGAAAACACAAGAAGGTGTCTGTGGTGGAGAAGGGCCTGCACCTCCTCCCACGGGGATGGGGACAGGCACTGGATGTGGCAGGATGCACAAGCTGTGAGTGGCCAGTGCAAACATTTGGAAAAGCACTCACTCAGCATGGCCCCGGCTTTATTTAAAATCCCCCCTTCGCCCATGGGAAACAACATGGAAGGCAGGGATGCTGAATGACACCTGAGTGAGCTGTCAGACCTGCAGGTCATGCTGGGTCCTCTGTGGGTTCACATGCATTTTCTGCCTCCCCACCCTGGGCTTTGACTCCTTGTGCAGTGCATTTTTAGACTCCTCCCCTATTCCACCTCCTTGTCTCTCCCGCAGGGCAGCTGAGCAACAAGCACCGCAGCCTGGCTGTGTCCTGGAGGAGACGTGGGCATGCAGGAGCGAAGGGCATGTTGGCCAGCAGTGAGACTGGACTTCTTGGGCACAGCCCCAGGTCTGGGAAGGGCCTTGAGGGTGGGGTCTCTGGCCACGGCAGGGGCAGGCTGCCCCGAATCATCCATCGCTTCCCTGGTCAGACTGAAATGGCAGCTGCCAAGCTGTGAGGGGCCAGCTCTGGGTAGCCCAGCCACCGTGAGGCAGGAGAGACCTGAACGAAACACTCCCACATGCGACCGAGCTGAGGGCTATGTGCACAAGAGGGACCTGTTGGCAGGAGCCACGTGAAGCAGTGGGAGGGGGCCCACCCTGCCAGGTGCCCTCCATGAATGCAAGCCTCTCCTCAGCTCTACAGTGCAGGGTGGGTCATGGAGGATGGAAAGGAATGAGAAATGAAGCTGAAGGTGCTCACACAGCAATGATCTGGGGGCTCGATGGTGCCCTGCCCTTCCCCGCTTGGGCCTGCCACCCCACCTGCTGTCCTCACACAGGTGGACAGAGACTCCTCTGCCTGACTCTTGACCTCTGACTTCATGCCATCGGGAAGGAAAGAAGAAAGGGTGGAGATGGGGTCAATCTGGAAGAACACAGGCCCTGCTGGCTTCTGCGCCCGAAGGAGGAGCCATGGAAGGAGGACCAGACTGAGCTTGAGGCCCCGGCAGGCACTGTGCTGACCATCTGCCCCTGCACCCGGAGTTGGCGGGGGACAGCTCAGGGATGAGCAAGCGGCAGGAAGCAGCACTTGGGATTGCTGGGCTGCTCCCTGACCAGCAGGGACTTCCCAGACTGACTGCCTGGCTGGCACTCGGTGGTGGGGACCCAGCGTGTGGGCTGCCTGGTGTGTGGGTGCTCCTGTGGAGGGAGGCCCCATCTAAGCACCTCCCATGGCTCCCCACTGTGCTCTGTGGGGAGATACCCACCCCCATCTGCTTCTCTACTCAAGGCATCATGGTCCTTCCAGAGCTGACTGCTGGCCTCGTGCATCCTGTTCTTATGTCAGAACGTGTCTCCCCACCCCATGACCTCCTTTGTGTGGAATGGCCCTGGAAGGGAAGACAGCGTGTGGTGACCATGTGCGCTTGCAGTCACCCAGAGTTGTTACACACCCAAACCAGAGGGCTGTTGGAGGTGAGGTCTCAGACCCATTGGGAGTGCGGCGGCCAGGACCCACCCCATCTGAGGCTCCAAGCTCCTGGGATGATGGGTTCAGCCATGTGACCAAAGGACAGTGAGTCCCCATGGTGATGTTCAAGTGTTTTTCATCAAAACCCACAGTAAGAGTGCTGATCATACCCTGGTTCACGCATCCACACACAGAGTGCATGCACGTATGTGTACAGGGAAGGTGCTGAGCAGAGCCCCTGCTCTGTGATATTCTCTGACCGTTTCTCTTCTAAGGCACTTTCAGACACTCCCTTTTACCAGTCCAATTAGTCTCGTTATTCAGTGACGTGCCATTTGAGAGAAATACTGAATGATGTGCCCCAAGTGTCTGTCACTGACACCAGGCTGGACCCTGAGCCGACTTTCTGGTTAACAGAATGGCAAGTGTGATGTCATTCATCCCAGCTCTCGTCTTTGAGTGCAAATTCTGGAGCCAAGTGAGTTCCCGCGGGGAGGGGTGAAGGCGCATGGAGGCAGGACCGCAGCCCGCTGGGACGTTTATGACCACGGGCTACAGCAGGCGGCTATCCACACCCGGCAGGTCCTGTTGTCATGCCCTCAGGCTGAAGAGGCGGGCGGAGGATGCGTGGCCACTGCGCTAATGACAGGGCGATGGAAACAGAAGTCCAGCAGAGGTCCAGTTGTGCCACCAACCACTGTCCCCTGACCCCTCTGGGCTCAGCTCTGGTGACCTGGGAAGCGAGGGGCGGTGAGTCATCCTCCGGTGTGCAAAGTCTATCCTTTCAAGGCTGGGGGCTGAATGATGTGGGGTCCCGCCCAGTGCACCCCAAGCAGCAAGGGGACCCTAGCCCCTGGGGACAGGGTGGCCACCACCCTCCCGGTCTCACCAACCGCTTGACAGCCACCTGTCACACTAGGCCGTGCTGCTCCCACTCAGGGTCTTATTCGCACACGCTCGTAAGTACGGGTCCAAGCTCGATGAGCTGCGGCTCGCCTCCGCACGCCGCCCACGTCCTCCAGCACAGACAGCCCTCCCATCCATGCCCGCTCTCACACCGCTCCGCTTCCTGCCGCCGCGCGCTCACTGCACGGAAGGGGACTGAGGCCATGCGCGGAGGGGGCGCAACGTCGAGATGCAGGCCCCGACACCACCCTGGCCGGCCGCCGTGGGGCTCACCTTCATGTCCCGGTGGCCGGCACGGTCGGAAGACGCTCGCCAGAGCCGCCAGAAGTCCTGCCCCAGGGCGCCCGCGCCTGTCTTGCCCTTGCCACACCAGTTCCGCGTCACCGCCGACGTACACTGCACGCTGGGGCGGAGCCTAGGGACGCGGCCGAAGGGAGGAGCCTGAAATAAGGCGGGGCCTGGAGTAGGGCCGAGGGGCGGGCCAAAGGGGAGGAGCCGGGATGTGGGACGGGGTCAGGCTACGGGTCAGGGGTGGTCAGGGGTGGAACCAAGGGGCTGGGCCCAGGAGAATCAAAGGCTCCTTGGGGGCTGGACTTGGAGGCGGCTGCAGGACTGGGCAGTCAGGCGGCGCGCGGACCACGCGTCCTCTGTGGTGTGTTGAGCGCTGCTGTGCCGCGCGTTCCGCGGGTCTCAGGCTCTCCCGGGAGCACGACAGCCTTGCCGGGTGGAGGCGGGGTTCCCGGGGGTGTCGCGGTCTCCTCGTGGGCACCAGGGCACGTGCGGGAGGGGGGGGGGTTCCTTGCCTCCCCAGCGCATGCGCTCCTTGGAAGCCTGGGCGCCTTGTGGGACCTCAGGGCTGCAGCCACGTGTGACCACGAGGGAGCGCTTAAGGCTCCAGATCCTCAGCCTGGCTTGGGCATGTGTCCGAGGGGACCGCGCGGGACCGACCTCACGGTCTTCCAAGTTCTTCTCTCCTGGACCCGGAAATCGCCTCTTCAGGCTTTCCTTCTACCCCTCTAGTGGCCGCCACCCAGCCTTGCCCTCCTGCGCCATCGCCCACATCTCCCTGGGTGAGTGCAACTCAGCCCTCGGCTTGGGTCACCATCCATGGGCTAGTGGTGCCCACACGGTGTCTGGAGCAGGGACATGAAAACCCCACGTGCCCAAGACCCAGCGCTGTACCTATGTTCGCCTCCAGTAACAACGGCACCTTCTTGCAAGTGAAAACAACCCCTCTCAGCCCACAACAAGAGCAGTCGAGCCTCTGGGATGGCACACCGTGGCCAGCAGTTTTAATCACTTGATGTAAGCGGGCAGACCTCCTACCCTCCCTTGCCGTTTCCAGCAGTTTCCTGCTGAAAACCACATAGCCAGTCCCCACCCTGGCCCTGCCCCACTATTGCCAGGACTACTGCTCAGCTGTTTCCTCTTTTCCGCTGCCTGACAGGCTTCTCCCTGAACCGAACTTTGTTCTCTTTCTTCCTAAACGTGTCTTCTTTCTCTTCCCCATTTTTCCTGCCAGTCTTTCCAGAGTGTGGGTGGGGCTGGTGTGTGTGCTGGTGCATGTCATGTACCAACTGTCAAGTGTCACTGAGCAGCTCTGTGTTCCTGGCACCCAGCTCCACTCTGAGGCCCAACCTTTGAGGTAGTGACCTCAAGTCAGGCAGAGCTCTGGAATGGGTCCCAGTAAGCTGTGTCAGATACTCTGCCAAATTGCGCAGCCCTATGGGTGCTGGGGAGACCCCAGAAAGATCACAGATCTCTCTGCGAGAAAGGCACTAGTCACCTTAGGGTACCATTGACTGCGGGGGTCTTTGGAGCTAAAGAATTGTAAAATCTACTCAGGGTTCACTCTGGGCAAGACCCCAAGAGCAGGTGGGGAGGCAGAGCAGGGAGCTGGACACTGGCCCCTGTGCAGAGGCCCCACTGGGCAGAATTCCGGGGTCCGGACAAAGCTGTCAGCCTCCTAGCTGCCATGGCTGGTGCCGAGGGCCCCAGAGGGAAAGCTGGCTCCTTGAAGCGTGTGCATATCTTTCAGCCACGGGAAGATTTAGAATGAGGCCTAGGACGGCTGAGGAGGCCCAGAACCAAAGCGTGAGCATTCATATGTTAAGTGAAAGCAGAAGGCATGGGAGCACTTAGGGCTCGCCATACTTAAAAAGTTAATCTGTTGAGCGTGTGAGTTCTTCAAGCATTGAGATTTTATGGTCAATTCAGGCAAGCTAAAGTACTTGAGAAGGAAGTAAAAGATACCTAATTTATAAATTCCTTTCGAAATGTTGAAAATACTTAATTTACTGACTTTATGGGTAGGACCAAATATGATGCAGAGGTCCCTTAAAAATGACTTTAAAATCTGTTAGGCTTTTACAGGGAATCACAGGGTTTGTAAAATTAAACTTAACAGGTTAAAGAAATCAGGTTTTGAATTTATAACATCAATAAATACTAATTGTTTAAATTTAGTTTAAATCCGAGTCTGAGCCCCTTTGTCTAGGCCCTCTGGCTTGCGGAGCAGCCTGCCCACCAGGGCTCGTGTGGGGTGGGTGCCCAAGCAGAGGTCCAGGCTCCGAGATGCAAGCCCCGGTCCAGCCTGCCCTCACATGTACTTCTCCTTGTCCCTGCCTGTCTGCAGTGGATACTAGAGGACAGACTAAGGCAGGGACATCCCCCATGGAGCCAGGGGGCCTGCAGAGACATACCTTCCTGCTACTGGACCCTCCATTGTCTGGGAACACTGCAGGGCTGGGGCGCCCTGCTCCAGGTGCACCTGACCAGCCGAGAGTCCCCACCCTGACGTTGCCTGTCCAGGAGAGCCACTATAGCGTCCCTGAGTTGCTGTGGCTTACGGTGCAAGAACACACCACAGCTTGTGGCTGGGAGGCTCCTGGGGGCTGGACTTGTGTCTTCTGCCAGCAGGCCGTTGCTCCTAGCCTGGGGTGAGGGTGGGGTCCCCAGGCTTGGAGGCCGCCCTGGGCCTCTCCTCATTTTCCAAGAGCTGGCACAAGGCAACACCGTTCCCGGCAGGGGCAACTGTGACTTGTCCTTGTTTTATCAGGGAGGCCTTGGCCAGGAGTCGCCCCAAGGGCAGGGCCCAGACCACTATCACTGACTTCGTTCTATCGCTTCTGGGTGCCAGAACATTCTAGCTTTGAGGCCGGAAGCCCAGGAAGAGAAACCTACATCAGGATTTCCTGCTGCTGAGTCTCGCTGCTGCCCCTACCCCCGTACCCCCTGCCCTAACGGATGGAGACATCCTCCCTAGGTGCTGGGATAAGCAAAGTCCAGCACGTGAAGGAAGAGCCAGTGGGCATGTCCAGTCAGCAGAAGCTTCTGGATAGAGCTCCATGGCCAGCACAGCAGATTTTCTGTCTGTCCCACATGTGGCCCCACCAGCCCATCTGGCCTTGACCAGGGATGGCTGTGACTCGGGCCTTGAGTGCTGCCCAGCATGTAGGTGTCTGGTCAGCAGCCAGGCAGGTGCTAGGCCCCAAAGTGGGTGTCTGCAACAGGTGGGTAGCCCTGCACAGGGCTGTGCTGCGTGGAGTCAGGCAGGGGTTTTGTGCTCATCATTCCATAACTGGCCTTCACGCACCCCGTCCCAAAGGGGAAGGGCGGTGTATGTGTCGCTGCGGTCGAATGGGCAGCATTTCTTGGTGGTTGTAGTGGGATGAATGGTGGACCTCAAAAGGCTCAGCGTGGCCCCAAACCGTGGCGCCTGTGAAGGCCAGCTTATTTGACAATAGGATCTCTGCAGATGTCGTTAGGGATCCTGGGACGAGAGCCCTGAACCCACTGAATGGAATGCTTATGAAAGAAAACAGATGGATCCCTGGCTGGTGTGGCTCAGTGGGTCGGGCATTGTTCTGTGAACCAAAAGGTCACTGGCTCTATTCCCAGTCAGGGCACATGCTTGGGTTGCGGGCCAGATCCCTGGTTGGGGGTGTGCGAGAGGCAACCAATTGATGTTTCTCTCCCTCTCTCCCTCTTTTCTCCTTTCTCTGAAAATTAAAAAATAAAAAAAGAGACGAGAACTTTGGCACACAGACATGGGGGGATGGGGACATGAGCTGATGGGGCGGAACTGGGGTCATGCAGCCACTGGAAGCTAGAGGCGAGAAATAGTCTCCTGCAGAGCCTCTGGGCAACTGACCCTGCCGACACTTTGATCTTGAACTTCTGGCTTCCAGAAAGGGGAGAGAAGCCACCAGTTTGTGGTCACTATTATGGCGGCCCTAGGAAATGATGTTTTTAGGTAAGTTTTCTCTCCTAAGGCATTTTTTCTCAGGCTAATCTCCAAATGGCATATGTTCCATCAGCTCTCCCTGGCCGGCCCTGAGAGGGAGGAGCTGCAGTAGGTGGAGGTGGTTGTCCATCTGCACTGGAAGCCCTTGCCAGAAAACACCCCAAACTGCCAGGCCCATTTGGTGATGGCCTGCTGGCCAGCTGCTGGCATGGTCTGGCCTTTAAGGTCAAGGAGTGTATTTTTCAACAGGTAACTCAGAGACACCAGAGGTCCTGGTTGCTGCTCTGTGGATGAACAGGACGTCTGAGCTGGCTGCATTCTGAGGGAGGCAGGACTTTCATCACTGTCTCCTGCACCTCTGCTGGTTGGTGTCACCAGCTGGCTGCTCCTGTGGCTGTTTACTGGTGATTGACAGGGCTTGCTAAGCCTCTTTGACCCAGGCAGGCAGGTGGATGTGAAGTGGTCTTGATGACAAACCACAGCACAGGATGAGGGACATCCTGACATGTCCCAGGCCCCTGGGTTGGCAGAGTGAAACAGAACCCCCAGCCACCATAGGGTAAGTGTGGGTGGCCTGCAGGCTGGCATGGTAGATGGTGCGGTGCTCGGAGCCCTGTGCCAAATAGGTAGGGTGGAAAGGGGGCAGGCACTCAAACTCAGGCCCCAAATCTGCTCACCTCATCCTCTGTCAGGGGTTGAATTGTACCCCCTAAAAGTTCACGTGTTGAAGTCCTTCCCCCCAGCATCCCAGAATGTGACTGTATTTGGAAACAGGGTAATTACAGATTGAAATAGGCATTCCTAGTGGGGCAGGGCAGGCTCCTAATCTGACTTGACTCATGCCCTTAGAAAGAGGGGGAACTGGGACAGAAAGATGAGCATAGGGGGAAGATGGCCATCCATGTGCCAAGGAGAGGCCAGGGCCAGTCCTTACTCCCAGCTCAGAGGGGCCAGCCCTGCCGACACCTTGACCACAGATGCCTGGTCTGTGGGAGGCAGTAAATCTCCCAGTTCCTTTCTCTGCACCATATCCAGAAATTACTGGCATCTCAACCCTGTTGTAACCTGGGTCACCCTAACCCCAGCCTCCAGTCTGTTGGCTGCCCAAGTGGCCCAGCCGACCCAGGTGGCTGGCTGTCTGAGGCCTGCTCCCCGGGGAATTTGTTCCACACACGCTCTGCAGGATGTAAACTCCTCTTCCTGCAGTTAGGGGGGGGCTCAACCTTCCCCATCCTGGTACAGCTTTGTGCTGGGACCTGACTCTCCCAGGTCTCAGAGGATGGAGCCGGCCAGGGGGCTTTCAGGGCAACTGAGTTTTCTCTTACAAAGTAACTCCTTCATTGGGTGTCATTATGGGGTCTTCAACTATGGGAACAACTTCATCCAATGGGGGGACCCTTGGGAAGTAAGGGTTGGGGTCTTCCCTCAGGGACCCCTAAGTTACCCCTTTTGTGTCATTACAATTCCCTGGGCCCCACACATGCCCCACAAGCATGTCACTGTTCCCATAAGATGTGGCAAAGCCTCGGATTCAATTTCTGTGGCTGTTTTGCAATAATCCGAATTCAGCTGTGTGTGTGGCTTTGGGCTCAGCTCTGTGGCTGTGAGATGACATCTGTAGTCACAGGCCTCTCTGGTCACTGTCACATGAGCAGTGAGGGATCTTAGCTCCTCACTCTCCTTCTTCAGGTCCAGCTTCGCTTGAAGCAACCGACCCCCACAGAATTCTTGAATTCCTCCTGCTGCCCAGGGTCCGTGGCCAGGTTGCACATGGTCCCTAGAGACTGGCCTCCCCCAAGCATATCATCCCTGGTGACCATAGGTAGCCACCAGGTGCCAAGGACTGCCACTTCCATGTCCCTGAACAGGCATGGGTGCTCAGGGCCACTAGCCATATGCCTGGACAAGGCTGCCACCCCAATTTTCTAGATGGGTCACTGTCTAAAACCCATTGTGGAAGCTGAGTCACTCATAGAAACCCCACAGGAGGCCTGAGGGGGCTCAGGTCTTGGTAGAAGCCAAGCACGGCCCGCTAACGCTGCCAGATGCCCTGGACTCCTTGGCCACACTGCAGGCTCCAGGCTTCCCACCTTCATTTCCTCCTTCTCAATCCAAGTGTTGAGCACCCATCTGTGGGGCCCTCACCTCTCAGTGGAAAGAGATGTTGGCTCCACTCCCACCCTTGGAAACGGAGCTGTGACTACAAGTGGCTAAAATGTAACAGATGTCCAGTTTACACAGTTTAAGAAATGAAACTGTTTCTAAGCATTGCAGGGTACTCAAGAGGCCTGTGCCTCTTGGAGCGACCATGGTCTGGGAAGGCCCCGTGGCCTCGCCCGAAGCTGGGTGGTGATAAACCATGGCCTCGCCCGAAGCTGGGTGGTGATAAGTGATTTGAATGCCTTGTCTGCATTGCCTGTGTCTCCCCTTGGGTCCTGAGACCACCCCCCGCCCCCACCAGACACACATGCACACACACTTCATGGGAGGCTTGGGAAGCGCAGAGTCACCTCTGAAAGTAGATGCTTGCCCAGACCCAAGCTCCTCCTCCAAGAAGCCCTCTACCTCAGGCTGGGCTGGCACTTTGTCCAGGCTCCTCAAGGGTCTCTGGCTGCTGGGAGTGGGCAGGGGTCTGCTTGTTAAGTCCCCTGGCCTGGCCATGGTAGCGTTAGCTCCCACTGAGGGAACACAGGGCCTGAGGGTCTCCTGTCCTCCAGGAAGCCCTTCACTGGCCCAGCTCTTTGGGAGGTCTTGGAAGTTGGTAGAATTGCTGTCTTATAAGGATTTGGGTCTCCACAGGTTCCAGTTTCCCCCAGCAGTACTGGAGGCCTAGAGCCTGGGTGAGGTGCCTTGTTTGTGGGAGGGACCTGCCTCTTCCTCCTCCTGGGACGGTTCATCCAGGCTCTACCTCTCCTGGGGAACTGAGGAAGTGAGCCAGGGTGGGACAGTTCTCACTGGTGGGTTTGGGCCACTTTCAGGTGCAGGGTCCGGATAACTCAGAGGGAGCCTCCTCTTCAAAGCCATCTGGCTTCACAAAGGAGGGCTCAGCAGGGCCACCTGCTATCCAAACAGACTCTCAGGGTGTCCAGGCTGGCCAAGGCCCCTGTAGTGTGCTGTAATGTGGGCCCCCAGGGGCTGTCCTCTGCCTCTGCCTCCCTGCGGTTCAGGGGCCCGTGGTGGCTGCAGTGGCAAAGGGCCCTGGCTGGGCATTGAGGGATCGGGTTGTATAGACGGGAGCCCTGCGGTCACCTGGTGCTGTCGTGGGGTGGGGTGAGCAGTGCTGTCACTTCAGGTAGGGCCTGGCTCTGCACAGCTAGGGCCAAGAGCATCAGGGGCTCGGAGCTCTGCATGCTTACCGGCCCCCCTAGGCGGGCAGCGAGCTGCCGCAGAGGTGGGGCTGGCCAGGGCGGGGCGGGGCCCTGTCGGGGCAAGTCGTGGGGGCCTGGGAGTCCGAGCCAGTGGCTCCCAGCGCGGCCCCGCCCACGCCATTGGCCTGCAGGGGGCGCCCCCGCACCTAACATCTCACTCCCTCCATCAACGTGCTCGCCCCCACGGCGCGGCCGCGCGAGCGAGCGTGCGCGTGCGTGCGACCGGAGCGTGCGTACGTGCGCGCGGCGCGGCGGCGGCGCTCTGAGAGCGGCGCTGGGATCCTGAGGTGGCTAGGGCTGAGGCGGCTCCTCGGGCGGCGGCGCTCCCCGCTTCCCGCTCCCGGCTGCCCGCTGCTCCTCCAGGCTTGTCAGCGCAGGCCGCTCCCCGGGGCCCGAAGATGCCGGCCGTGTCCAAGGGGGACGGGATGCGGGGTCTGGCGGTCTTCATCTCAGACATCCGCAACTGTGAGTGGCGGCGGCGGCGGCGGCGGAGGCCTGAAGCGGGGTGGGGGTCCGGGGGGCGCGGGTCCGGGGGGCGCAGGTCCGGGGTCTGGCGGTGCCGACCTAGAGGGCAGGGGTCGGAGAGTGCCGACTTAGAAGGCGGAGGTCCGGGGTCCGAGGGTGCTGACCTAGAAGGTGGGGGTCCGGGGATGCAGACTTCGAGGGAGGGGGTCCAGGGCTGTGCGGACCCAGAGGGCGGGGTTCCAGGGGTGCCGACTTTGAGGGTGAGTGTCAGGGGGCGCGGACCTAGAGGGCGGGGGTCCGAGGGTGGTGGTGCAGACCCGGGGTGCGGGGCGGCGAGTCGGGGTTGCAGGCAGGGCTAGGGGCTCGGACCGGGGTGCGGGGGTGCGGGCCGGGGAGCCAAGGCGAGCACCTGGCAGTGGTGGGGTGCGGGCGGCTGTGGCACCGCGAGGGGTTCCTGCGGAGGCGCCCCTCCCCAGCATGATGTCATCTCCGAGCTGTCTCCGTTTTTCTAGTAATGGAGCATTTAACCCAGCCTTTCCCACAGTAGCGTGGGTTTCCGCCGTGGGAGTGGGGGAGCAGCTCTGTGCCCGGGTTCCTGGCCTGTTGCCCCTGCTGAGAATGGCTCGCTCCCCAAGGAGACCCCGTGGCGGGCCTGGGCAGGGGAGGGGGTGGCTTTGGGGACACTGCTGGGCCTGTCACCTGGCTCCGGGCCTCGTGTGTCCCCTCAGCGTGGGAAAACCCGCCCCGAGGTGGGACGGCCAGGGCCGGTGGGTAGAGCCTGCTCCCAGGAAGTTTGTTCTTGGTGCGCAGGCACCCCTGCTGGTTTTCAAAGACTGCCCCTTACATTTAAGGGACAATGTAAACACAAAGCCAATTTCTTGTTTGGGGTGTTGACTGTGACTTTGTTTATTGCTCTAGGACTAAGGTGCGTGTGTGTGTGTGTGTGTGTGTGTGTGTGTATATTTAAAACTTTATTTTTAGAGAGAGGGGAAGGGAGGGAGAAAGGGGGAGAAACATCCATGCGTGATTGCCTCTCACGCGCCCCCTGCTGGGGACCTGGCCTGCAACCCAGGCCTGTGCCCTGGGTGGGAATGGAACCAATCACCTTTTGGTTCCCAGGCCGGCACTCAATCCACTGAGCCACACCAGCTGGGGCTAGAGCTAAGGTATATTTTGAAGAAGGTTTGTAACCTCCCCTCCTTCCACTGGGGTGCAGGACCCAGACTGGGCAGCTCGAACCCCCATCCCCTCCCTTGCTCTGCCAGAAATGGCTGTGGAAACACACCCTGGGTGTTTTTGCAAGTAGGGCAGTAGTCTCCTTTTTCTCTCCCTTTGCTGTGGAACACGATTTCCAAGAAAACCATCATCTTATTTCTAACATGTCTTGTAAAGCTGCGTGTGTGTGCTGCTGCTTCAGGGGAAGCCTCAGCAGCCTGAACTTAGCTGTGAGTCTGTCCTTCACCTTGGAAGAGAGATGTGTCGGTCAGGGCGCTGATGTGGAGACCCTCTGGCCCTCCCAGCTGGCTGGCCGCAGGCCTGTGCTCTGCGCGAGGTCTGCATTCGACTAGAAGGTGCTTGTTGACTGACTGTGGATCCGCCTTTCTCCACCACCACCCTGTGGACATTCGGGCTGGTCATTTGCTGTGTGGGCCTGTCCTGTGCTTAGTAGCATCCCGGCCTCTACACCAGATGGTTCCATCATGACAACCAAAAATATGTCCAGACATTACCCTGTGGGGCTGAGTTGTCCCTGCTGAGAGCCCCCTATGTAGACCAGTGAATAAGACAGTCTGTTCCCTGAAGGAGCTGATGTAAGGAGGGCTGCCTACTTCTCATGGGAGGCCGGGTAGGTCTCTTCCTGAGAGGTGCCTGCCCGGCCACTGTCCCATCACTTACAGCACTGTGCCTTCCCTTCCGAGCCTGGGGTGCTGCGCCCCACCCCCTGAGCTCCACAGGTGGGGACGGCGTCTGTCCTGCTTGTCACCCTCCCCTTGCCCGCACAGTGTCTGGCATGAGTCGTGTGCCAAGGAGAGGAACAGACAAGTGAGATACCCCCAAGGAGATAGCTCTCAGGCTGACACTGTGTGAAGGGCAGGCGGAGGGCCAAATCCTGTGTGGACAGCAGGGGGTCAGCGTCTAAACAAGTGCGGGTGGGTGGCTGGGCATGGGGTTGGAAAGGAACCAGGCCAGAGCTGGCCTGAGCTTGATGCCTGTGTGGCAGGGAGAGGGCCTGGCCTTCCCCTCTCCCCTACCACCTATCGACTCCCATGCTACTGTGTGTGTGCTGTTTTCCGATGAGGGTGACCCCAGTGCCAGGCTCTGGAGAGTGGGCGCCGAGCTGGCCTCAGGGCACTGGACTCCGAGGCCCTCTCACCTGCTCCGTGACCCGTGGCCACCGGGCATTGAGCCTCGGTTTCCTCAGCTGACAGAGGGGTGGCTGTGGAGCCGAAGAATCACTGAGGACTTCGATGTCTGCACTGACATCGCAACTCCCTTCTATCGTTCTGAACTGGTTTCTCAGACTTCCCCTTTAAGACCTTTAGGAGCAGCCTTGATGGGTGTGCACTTCATGCCTGTAGCTTGCTTCTGGCTGACTGCAAAGAACAGGACACTTTCCAGCGTGGGCAGCAGGGACCTGGCTGCTTTCGTGGCACAAATAGCAAACCAATTCAATGCCTCAGAATGAACTTGATCCTTCCTGATTGACTGCAGCCCAGAGGGCACTGAATTCAGCTAATGTGAGCTCAGTGTGTGGGAGTTAGTGAGCTGTTTCTCTTCTAACTGGCAGTAAAAAACCATGCTCCTCTTATTTAGTCTCAGTTTTTAAATAATTCTATTTTTAAATTTTATTTATTTATTTTAGAGAAGGGAAAGGAAGGAGAAAGAGAGGGAAAGAAACACTGATGTGTGAGAGACACACTGATTGGTTGCCTTTCGCACACCTCCAACCAGGGACCTGGCTCACAACCCAGGCACGTGGTCTGATCAGGATTCTAAACTGCAACCTTTTGGTTTATGAGATGACACCCAACCCACTGAGCCACACCAGTCAGGTCTTTAAATAATTCTTTATTTTGAAACAAATATAGATTCATAGGATATTGTGCAAAATGGACAGGGAGGCCCTTCACTCCACCTCCTCTGAGGTAGACATCTCCCATTACACTATGGTGTCAGCACCAGGAGAGTGACCCCGGTGTGGCCACCCGGCCTGCTCACACTTCCCCCGGGCTGCTGCCCTGGTGCATTTGTGTGGGCCCATGTGCTCTTCCCATGGGTAGCTTCATGGAGCTCCCACTCCACCAAGACACAGAACTGTTCCATCATTGCAGAGCCCCCTGTGCTACCCCGTGCGGCCAATCCTCTCCCAACTGCTCACCTATTCTGGTCCCCACATCCCACCTCCAGGGTGCTGGGCAGCACGCATCCTGTTGAGATGCTCTTCTTGCTCAGCACAGTGCCCTTGGGGTCCTTCTAGGCTGCCTGCAGTGACATTCTATTCAAACAGTCTCCAAGAAAACTACAGAGCTGCTGACCGTGGGGAAGTAATAGTTATTTGCTGTTTGTTCAGTTACTTCGGAACTTTCGTTTATTTTTGCACGTGCTGTGTTGGAGGAGAGTCAAGTGTAGTCGGCCCTTGAACAGTGTGAGGGCAGTGGGGCCAAGCCCTGTGCTTGGTTGTATGCAGTTGTAGATCCGCATATAACCTTTGATTCCCCAGAAACTTGACTGCTGTTGTCCCTAAGTATCTGAGGGGGCTTGGTTCCAGGACCCTGTGGGTACCAAAATCCATGGGTGCTTAAGTCCCTTATGTAAAATGGCATAGATCAGTGCATAGTGGGCCTTCCACGTCCAGCGAGTCTCAGCTGTGGATGTGGAACCTGGGGACACGGAGGGCAGGCTGTACATGCACTGAGACAAAATCCATGAAGAAGAGGACCAGCGCAGCTCAAACTGTGTTGGTGCAATCAGCTGAGGCTTGTCTTTATGTGTTGCCATTGATTGGTGTGTCAACAACAGAGCATCTTTGACTGACCACATGCAATACTACAGAAGTGTTGTCACACTCAGAATCGCCTGCAGGATCATTAGGACCTCAGAGGAAGTGAGGGGTCCCTACTCCTCTGAGACCTGTTAGTGGGCAGGAAATTGCCCTTGTCCCCTCGGGCTGCAGAGGTGGGCTGGGCTGAGCAGATAACATCCCACCCTGTGCTGGGAGACATTTTATCGAATCCCTCCAGGCACTCACTCAGGTGAAGGGAAACAGTGGAAAGCTGTAGTTAGCCATTTGGCAAAAACCTAAATTCCTCATTTCTTGGAGAAGGCATGTGATTTTGCTGTAGACGCTCTGGTGAGCTGGTGGAGTGCCCCTCAGTGCTCCTCCTGGGCACTCCTCACAGTGCTTGGTTCCTTTCGTGTCTGTCAGCTCTGCTGGATTTGGCAGTTTTACCCAAGGACAGTTTAAAAAAAAATTGCTTTTTAGAAAGAAAGGAAGGGAGAACGGAAAGGAGAGAGAGAAACATTGATTGGTTGCCTCCTGTACATGTCAGGGATCATATGCACCCTGACTGGGGGTTGAACCCACAACCTTTCGGTTGCAGGACCAACTGAGACACATAGGCCAGGGCAAAAATCCATTTCTTATGAATCAGAAATTGGACATTGAGAAACTGAACATAAAAGTGTAAATTCAGCTTCAACTTCAGTGTAAAAATTAAAGTTGGTACTTGATCAGAGTTTGTCAGTCTCTTTTGTAATTTTTAAAGTTTAAAAAAATGTAAGGTTCATTTAAGTCTTGACTGTACAGTTTAAAAATGCTGACTTTTTGAAAAAGAATGCTCCTCTGGCATATTTTCTTTTGCATTCTCATGCACAATCTGTATTTCTTAGAAACTGATTAAGGAAGTATGTGACAGACGGAGAGACGGGCCACCAGGCGGAGGAAGAAGGAAGGGCTTGGTCCGGGTTGAGTTTTCCTGCCAAAGCTGGTGTCTGCTGCTTCTAGGAACTGTCCATGTGTCTTTCTGTGTCCCTTCTGGCTCCTCTGAAGGGGGCAATCAGTCTTTTGTGACAATTTGATGTGTCCTGGTGATAAGTGACTTCTCATGCTGGATACCTAGAACTGCTTTCCTTTCCTCTTGAAATGATTTTCACTCTGGCTTTTTGGCAGCAGGCTGTGTCAGATTCTGAAGTTGCAGAGTTGTTGGGAAGGCTGCCTGTGTGTATTAAACGTAATTTCCCTGGCTTCTGAAACATCGAGTAGAGGCAGACCAGAGGGGAGGCTTGCGGGGTTTGCCCTGACCCCAGTGGAGGGTGTGGGTCTCTTGCCAGTCCTTAGTGGGCAGGCCTGAGCTCCTTGGGATTTCCCCTGCTCATTTTTTGCAGGTTCTTTGGATGAGGCATCCTCCATGGCTCAAATTTCAAAACTTGGAATGCTCTAAGAACTAAGTATCTTTTTCTGTAAGTCCCTGGTGAACTCATTTCACTGTGATGCTGGCTGTGCACTGCCCTGAAGCTCTGTGTGGCCTCCCTGGCCAGCGGCATTTCTGAGGGTGTGCTTGCTTCTAGGATGCCACAGCAGGCTGACAGGTGGTGGCTGTGCACTGTGTTCCCCTAAAGTCAGTGTGCGTTTGCATTCTGGAACAAGTGGGGCCCTAGGTTTTGGGTCTGGGATGCATCTAGGCTTGCTACGGGGCCTACTTACTGTGTGGGGGTCAGAGAAATGGCATCTGAGGGGCTGAGGCACATACCTTTCCTGTGACCGAGTGCCTCCTGTGTTCAGGACCCCCGCGTACACATGGGGTAGTAGAGGTGGGCCCTTACCCTGGGGGTTCTCTGATTTGGAGGCGGGCAAGAGCTGGAGGGAGGCGGAGGGAGTGGGAGAGCACATGAGGGGCAGAGGCCTCTGGAGAAAGTGGTCCCAGGTCAGACTTTGGGGTGCTTCCTGTTGGCCTGTAGCCTTGTTATGTGTTCTGTTCAGTGGAAGTGTGTCTGGTCAGGGAGGATGCAGGCATGGCCTCTGCAGTCCCATGGTCCGGCTGGACCCAAGAGTGTGAGGCTTGAGAGTGATAACCCATAGGTAGGAGCTTGGGAGGGGATGGCTGCTGTCAGGCACAGTGGGTGGAGCATGGGGTGAGTGCCTCCCCCCAGCTGCTGTAGGAGGACAGGGGTCACATGGTGCCCAAGGCTTCCAGGACAGAACTGGATGTGTTGGCTGATGCTGGCGTTTGCCTTTTCGCACATCTTTCCGACTTTGGTGTGAAAGCGGACGTGGTGAAAGTGTGGTGCAGGCAGCGTGTGCCACTGCAGCGAGAAGACCTTCTGGACACAGAGGTTCAGCTCGGTGCTCCCATGGGGCTGGGGGCTGAGGCTGAGCCAGAAGCAGCGTGCGTGCTCCGGCCTGCAGCACTGGTGGCTTGGCCAGATGCAGAGGGTGAGAGTGGGCACGCAGGTGCGGCCAGTGCTCCACTGGGCGTGGAGCTGGGACAGTGAGATGCACGTGCTAGAAAGGGAGAGGGTCCCAGCCTTGGCCATGGTGCTGCCGTGGCCACAAGATAGAGTTGAAACGCTGTTCCCTACCTGCTTTCACATGTCACTTCCAGCCCGCGCTTCACATGTTTTCCTTCAGCCTTGTTGGCATAGAGGTGGGCCACCGTCACCCAGTAATGAGCGTGTGGGCAGTGGAGTACTAAAGGCTCCTGGGGTGGAGGCATGCCGTAAATTTATGAAGGCCAGGGATGCACCCACATCCACCCTGGGCCCCAGAAGGGGAGGCCCACCTTTGTGGTGAGGCTGAGACCCACCTCCTGGGATGATTCTGGCCCCGGGGAGCTCTCTCAGCCTCCAGGGGCCTCAGGGCATCTGGCTGTGCTGGATGTGGCCATTTAGGACAAACACTTCCTGGGGGTTCAGTCAGACCCTGATTCTGTTCCCCGTTCGCTCACCTTCGCCCACTGGGGCTGCGGGACAGGAGTGTAAACCTGGTGAGAGTCATGCTGGTCCGGCGGCCACTTGTCCTTGGGGCCAGGGAGCTGGCCTTTCTTCAGACTGTGGTGGTCGTCTGCTGGGAGCTGAAATGCTGAAACTGGAGGCCAGCTTTCAAGCCTGGTTTTTGTTTCACATTGTATGGTGTTTTTCTTACCTTTCAAGTCCCTTCTGGTGGTGACACGAGGGTGTCATGAAGCCTCTGTTGCTCTGTGCAGGTGTCTAAAGCGCTTGTACTCCTGTGCCCTGCATGCTACATTGGGGTCTGTGTTTCACGTTTTCTGTGGCCAGCCTTCCTTCATGGCTGTGGTTGAGAGAGCAGTTATGTGTTTCTGTTACAGCTTAAAAAAGCATTAAAAATGGCACTAAATTAATGTTGAATTTCTTTTAAAATAGCCAATAGAAAAAGTGCAGCAAAAAACGAGAACAAAAAAAAAATTCAGCAAACATTTTTGGAACACTTTTGGATTGCATTTATTGCTGTGGATCAGTACAATTCTGAAGCTTTGTTTTTTGGCTGTGGGCAGTACAGCCAGGCCAGAGCCTGGCTTTGAGCCTCTTGGAGCTGGGGAGCATCAGTCCTCTGTGGCTGAGTCCTGCCGAGCAGCGTGGATGTGGGGTGACAGCTGCCTCTTCACAGGCATTTCCCTCAGCTAGCTGGCAGCGTCTGTCCTCGGCTGTTTCAGACCCTGGGTGCCTCCTTGCCTGACGACCATTTGGGTGGTCCTTGGGTGGAGCCGCACCGCCAGCCTCTCCAGGCACCTAGTCCTTTGGTGCCCAGGCATGCCGTTGCCGAGGGCTGGCCTTTCTGAAAGATTGAGGTCCATGGGAGGATTGTGGGTTCCCTGTGTGGACGCTAGTCATGGGGACAGAGGTGCTCTTATGTTAGTGCTGACGTCATCTGATGTAGATTCTCTGAGGTGGCGTTTCTGTGGTTCTCACGTCAGTCTGGTTTCAATGAGTAGTCCAGAAACCAGTTGTTTGTGTGATGTTCTTTTTTTCAACGATCGTATGTATTTACTTTCACAGAGAGGGGAAGGGAGGGGGAAAGAGAGAGAGAGAGAAACATCAACATGTGGTTGGTTGCCTCTCATGCGTCCCCAACTGGGGATGTGGCCCGCAGCCCAGGCATGTGCCCAGACTGGGAATTGAACCCGCGACCCTTTGGTTTGCAGGCCAGTGCTCAGTCCACTGAGTTACACCAGCCAGGGCTCATGTGATGTTCTTAACGGTTGCTGTAGTTTTGATGCAACCCCAAGAGTGGACAGTGTTTTGAAGGTGTATGTATTTTAAAATTTGTTTTTGTTTTTCTGACACATCTGTTCAGTTATGTTAGATATTTCCTGACATAATTGTACAATTTGTTTATTCATTTGAGAAATCTGTTACGTGCCTGCTGTGAGCCAGGATTATTCTGGGCTTTGGCATTTCATTGGTTTCAGAATTTAGTGCTTTCAGAACTAAATCCTTTTTTTTCTTTTTTATTGAGTTTATTGGGGTGACACTGGTTAATAAAAGTATATAGGTTCAGATGTATAGTTTTATACTATATCACTGTATAGTGTATGGTGTGTTCACCACCCTAAGTGGAACTAAATTCTTGTGGGAACAGACAGAATAAGCAAGAGAAATGTATGTATCTCTGTATCTCCACCCACTTGTCCATCTGTTGTGCAGAAGATAAAGCAGGGAAGGAAGGGGAAGGCTCTCAGCGCCACAGAAGGGGTCAGGTGAGGCTGCCTGGAGGAGGTTGAAGGAGCTGTGGCCTGGACCCTGGGTGTCTTAGGTGTCGGTCTGCAGGGGGCGGTCAGGCCTTTGGGGTGCTGTGGCTATGTCCAGCAGGGTGAGCGGGGCTGCGGGCTCCTCGGAGGCTTTTGGCTCCAGAGTGGCTGTCTGGCTGCCGCACTGACGTAGCAGCAAGGCTAGGCTGGAGGCAGCGAGTCGGTGTAGGCCCGTGGCATGGCAAGGGGCCCCCTCCTCCGCTCTCTGTCCCCAGACTAGAAGGGCGCTGCCCACATCCCAGGCTCCTGTCCCCTGTGCTCATTGTCTCTGTGAGTGAGGCTGCCCTTTCCTGTGGCTATTCTGAGTGTCTGTCCTTCTTCTCTTTGGCTTTAGTCCATTTTATTTATGAGTCTCCTTGTACCTGTCATCAGGTTTCCTGTGCTTGGGGTTTGAGCTTCTGAGATCAGAGGATTTACGGTATTCATCAAATTGGGAAAATATGGCCATTATTTCTTTAGCTATTTTTTCAGGTATTTTTCTGCCCCTTCCCCTATGGGGCTCGGATCCCGTGCCCGTGGGGAGCCCCAGGCCCACGCCTTCCTGCTGTCTGTCCTGTCCAGTCAGTTTTCTCTGTGTGTTCACCTTGCATAGATAGCGTCTGAGCTGCGTCTGCAGTGTGCGGCCCCTGCTGGTCCCTCCACGCATTCCCACCTCAGACCCCTGGGAGCCTCATCCCTCCTTCACCGTCTTCTGTTGCCAGGCCTCTGACAGGCTGGTCGTCTCCTGCACCCCTGTGAGACTGTGGAATGGAGTCATAGTGCTGTTTAATGTCTTTCTCTCCTGATTCTGTCATCTGTGTCATTTCTGGGCCTGTTTTTATTGATTGACTTTTTCTCTACTCATTAAGGGTTGTACTTTCCTGTTTGTTCACATGCCTAGTAATTTTTTATTGGATGTTGCGCATTATGAATTTCATCTGGTCAGTCCTGCATATTTTTGTATTTCTTTAAATATTCTTGAGCTTTCTTCTGGGATGAATTTGAGCCTTATGAGGAGGGACTAAATCAGCCTTTAGTCTGGGGCTCATTTTACCCCATTCTTGAGGGCTCGCACTCCTTGGAACTCTGCTTGATGCCCTGTGGTTTGAGGCTTCCCCTCGGCATGTGGGCTGTGGGCTCGTGGTTTTCTCTCTGCTCCTGTCTGATGGAGCCCTTCCCACGGTGTGAGTGTAGGTGGGTCAGTAACCAGACACATGCCAGGGCCTTTCTGCAGCTTCCTGGCGCTCTCCTGCCCAGGGTGTGTCTGCTCCCGTCACGAGCCCTTCCTGCACCTGTCTGACCTGTGTGGGAATCCTTGACGTCATCGGTTAGTGCTGTGAGTCTCCTCCTCACGGGTGGGGAAGCGGAGGCTCAGGGGCCCAGGGCCACGTGACTGCCTAGGAAATGGTGGAGCCCATGTGGACCCCAGCAACCTCTGAACCCCACTGATGGGCCACCTCTGCCAGGAATGAGGGGGCTAGCAGGTGGGTCATGGGAGAGGCTGAGCAGTCGAACCTGATGTGGTGAATTAAGGGAGAAAGATTGGGAAACGTGAGTTTCACCTTTCTGAGGAGTTTTGTTGTAAGGAGGAAAGAAAGGGTGGTGGCTGCCGAGGGCAGAGCCTGTGGGTCTCAGTGGCCTGGGGAGCAGACCAGCCAGTGCCCCTGCCTCCAGGGCTCCTGCCTCCAGGGCTCCTGCCTCCAGGGCTCCTGTCTCTTGCACAGTCAGGCCCCACAGGAGCCCTGCCTGGAGTCTTACCTGGTGTCTGCAGAGCCAGCCGCTTGTGCCCGCGGCCTCCTGGGGCTGAGGCCCAGGTGGGGACAGGGAAGCTGGTGGGTCTCAGCTCCCAGGATAGGTCTGCCCCACGTTCCTTCTTGTGCTTTCCTGGAGTACCTCCAGTGAGTCCCTGTCAAGATGTGGATCTCCGACCCCTTCAGCTGTGTCTCCTGCCTCCAAGCAGAGAGTTACTTGCAGTTAAGGGCTCATCTGATTAGATGGGGCCCACCTGAGGGACCTGGCTAACTTTCTGGTGGCTTTTTTTTTTTTTTTTTTTTAAGATTTTATTTATTTGTTTTTAGAGAGAGGGGAAGCGAGGGAGGAAGGGAGGGAGAAAGACAGGGAGAGAAACTGTGGTTGCCTCTCGTGTGCCCCTCCCACTGAACACCTGGCCTGCAACACAGGCATGTGCCCTGACTGGGAATCAAACTGGCAACCCTTTGGTTCACAGGCCTGCGCTCAATCCATTGAGCCACACCAGTCAGGGCTACTCCCCGGTTTTAATCACATCTACTGAGTTACTTTTGCCTGGGCAAGTAACCACATCTACTGAGTTACTTTTGCCTGGGCAGGTAACGCACAGGATCCTCATATTAGGGTGTGGCATCCTAAGAATTTTTTAAAAGATTTTATTTATTTACTTTTGGAACAAGGGGAAGGGAGGGGAAAGAGAGGGAGAGAAACATCAACGTGTGATGGATACATCCATCTGTTGCCTCTTGCATATCCCCAATGGGGGACCTGGCCTGCAACCCAGGCATATGCCCTAACTGGGAATCAAACCAGCGACATTTCGGTTCATGGTCCAGTGCTCAGTCCACTGAGTCACTCCAGCTAGGGCAGATTTTTTTAAAGCTTAATTCAGCCGTGGCTTAGTTGATTAAGTGCGGGCCTGTGAACCAAAGGGTTGCTGGTTGGATTCCCAGTCTGGGTACATGCCTGGGTTGCAGGCCAGGTCCCCAGTAGGGACACATGAGAGGCAACCACACACTGATGTTTCTCTCCCTCTCTTTCTCCCTCCTTTCCCTTCCCTCTAAAAGTTAATAAATAATTTTTTTTTTTTTAAAGGTTGATTCAGCCCTGGCTGGTGTAGCTCAGTGGATTGAGCGCAGGCCTGTGAACCAAAGCGTTGCTGGTTTGGTTCCCAGTCAGGGCACATACCTGGCTTGCAGGCCATATCCCCAGTATGGGGTGTGCTAGAGGCAACCATACATTGATGTTTCACTCCCTCTCTTTCTCCCTCCCTTCCCCATCTCTCTAAAAGTAAATAAATAAAATAAAAAAATAAAAAAAGGTTGATTCAGTTCAACATTTGCACAGTGAGCAAAACATACGAGAATATTCTCATGTGTCTTACATTCTAGTGAGGTAAATAAAATAAATAAGTGTAAGGGGAAAATACAGCAGGAACAGGGGTTGCAGTTTAGATGGTGTGGCTGGGCTCAGGGGTGCTGTGTGCTGGAGTGCTGGTCAGGGGGCTGGGGGGCTGGGGGGCTGGTGTCACTGGAACAGGAGTTGGGAGACAGCCTGGGACATCAGAGTTGGAAGGAGGGGAGGAGGCAGATGTCGGGGAACAGGAGGGAAGGGGAAGCAGGAGACCAGTTAGGAGGCTCTGAACCAGGTGAGAAAAGTGAGGACCCCTGGGAAATGGGGCACATAGAGCATGTTTGTAGGCTGATGGGAGAGAAGGGCCAGGGAAGAAGTAAAGGGAGGGTTGGAGAGAGGTAGAGGGGCAGGTGGAGGTGGCGGAGGAGGGAGCAGGCTCCCCAGCCTCCAGTGAGGGGGGCAAAGGCGTGTTGGAGGTGGAGGAGAAGTGGCTGGAAGAGCTGGTGGGCCTCCTTGGGCTTCAGGTGTGAGGCCAGCCCAGCGACTGTGTATGTGGTTTCACCCTTGGTGCCAGTTGGCCCAGAACTGGCTTGGCAGGGAGGACTTTTGTGAAGCAAGTGTGCAGAGGGAGAGCGAGGGTCAGGGCTGGGTTCCAGGGGTGGGAGTGAAGCTGGCCAAGAGGTGGTGAGGACAGGGAGGGAGGGACACAGTGGGGTGTGGGCCCCATGGGGCAGTGGCATTCTGCGTTTGCTTCCCTGGTGGATGGAGCAAGCTGAGAGACGGGGCTGGAGGGATGCCTGCAGTGGAGCGTGGGGTGGGTGACCATTGGAGGGATGGCTGTGGTGGGGACCAGGTCTTCCGAGGCGCCCAAGGCAGGGGTGTGGGTTGGTGGCAGGTGGTCCTGTGCTGGAATATTCCTAGCTGGGCAGGGAGAGGGATGCTGTGATAAGGAACTGGGCGGGTCTTCCATTGCATTTTTTGGGTCATTTTCTTCTTCTAACGTTGTCCTTTAAATTAAGTGTTTAAAATAAATTTGAAGTCAAGAATGTAGTTTAAGTAGTTAATTATAAAAGACATGCCCCCTCCCCATCCTGTTACTAAACCTCAGAGTCAATTATTTTCATTTAATAGCCATTTATTTTCATGCTTACTTTAAAGATGTGATTACTTACTAATTGTAAATCACTTGTTTGTACAATTTGTGGATTTTCCCCTTTTAGTCATTATTTATTGACTTATTGTGGAAGGTGAGAATTTAACTTACCTAAACTTTCTTTCTCCCATTCTCTTACTTGTCACAATATTGGATCTCAATGCGCAGCATTTAATTCATGTTGGAAAGTGTTCTTCTCAGTGAGAGGAATGGTTCAGCTTTAATTTTTTTGGAGTTAACTATCGCCTTTGGCTTTGCTACTTTTAACGCACCTGTTGCTCTTCAGCCCCCAGCTTTGGGATGCGACTGTAGTCCTCTAGCTTTTCTTTTGAACTTTGAATTTCTGTCCTCACTTTCATAATTTCAGGACTTTCTCTTGTCTTTGTACGCCTTCTTTGGTGGCATCTGGTTTTGAAAGCTGTATTTTCTCTTACTTATGTAAGAATATTCATTGTGCCCTGGCTGCTGTAGCTCAGTGGACTGAGTGCCAACCTGCGCGAACCAAAGGGTCGCAGGTTCGATTCCCAGTGCCTGGGCTGCAGGCCAGGTCCCCAGTAGGCGGTGCATGAGAGGCGACCGATTCATGTATCTCTCACACGTTGATGTTTCTGTCCTGCTCTTTCTCCCCTCTAATAGCAATAAATCAAATCTTTAGGAAAAAAAAGAATATTCATTGTTTTGGAGTTTCCTTCTCTGTACAGCCACTATGCTCTGAGCTCCTTTTCTGCAGGTTTCTTTGGGTTTCTGGCTTGTGCTGTGGGCCCTTCTGGACGCCTGGTGGGTGGTGTCTGGCCACTAATACGCACCACTATCATGCACTGGCACAGCCCATGTGGGCAGGGCTTCTGCGGAGGCCTTACTGCCTGGCGTTTGTTGGGAGGATCTCTGTTTAATGGGGGCCCACATGGCACTGCCAGCTTTCTGTCTTCCTCAGTATGAGCCCTCAGGCCTTCTTGAGGGTCAGGGTTTGGGTGGGTCCTGTGAGTCTGGGTGCTGCCTCTCTGGAGGGGATCTCCCTGTCCCTCAAGCCCATCACTTGGTGCTCTTCTCAGTGTGTTGCCCAGCCTGGAACTTCAGTGCTTGGGCTCTTCCATGGGAGCCCTGTGGCTGTCTACTGGTGCTGGGTGGGTGGGCTGCCTGGCTGTGGCTCTGCTGTGCGCTGCAGGAATCTGTACCACCACCCCCTGAGCCTCTTCAGCTCTTGTCCTAGAAGCTTTGCCCTTTGCGGGTCCTCCCTCCTGCAGGCAGTTACCATGTGACCATCTCTGTGCGGTGTCCAAAATGGCCATACGGTCTTCTCTTAAATAAGTTTTTGGCTGACTTTATATGTTACACACGCATGAGCCTTGGTGACCATTGTTTATACTGTGGATTAATTACCGCTTGAGAGAAGGCCTTAGGAAAGAATAACGTAACTTTTGGTGCTTATGTGTTTTCACTTTTAAATGAATTGAAAATACCTTTTATTACGAAATCTAACGCCGGCAGGCAGTTCTCACTGTACAGCTTGTTTTCCATGTGTTTGTAAGTGGAATTTTAAAGGGAGTGCATGACTCTGTGGCGTTTATTCTGGTTCTTACCTGAAGCAAGTGAGCAGGGAGGGCCTTGTCCCCTGTGCATGAGATGTGCACAGTGCATTTCTGCACACCTGGTTCTCGGGGGCGTGGCCCGCAGTGCCCTGGCACCCGGAAGTCAAAGCCCCGGAGCCAGGCATCTGGTGGCTTGGCCTCATACACACCACGTGCATTGCGAACGGTTTTTGTTGGTGAAGGAATGTAGTCAACAGAAATTTCTCTTTGTGGGTAAGCGTCGATCATACACTATTTTTGGTGAGGGGTCAGTCCAGAGGAGTTTGGATATCTAAATTCCCAGAGTTATTTTATTTTATTTTTTAAATTGATTTTAGAGAGAGAGAGGAAGGGGGAGGGGAGAGAGAGATGAATGTGGCTGTGTTGTTCCACTGACCTACACATTCATTGGTTGGTTCCTGCTGTGTCTCCATGGGGGAGCAAACCCACAGTCTTGGCTCACTGGGACCGTGCGCTCACTAGCTGAGCTACCAGCCAGGGCCCTGGGGAATGACTTTGAACTGTGAACTCCACCTTTTAAACATAGACATAGCCCTGGCCTGCCTGGCTTCGTTGGTTGGAGTGTTGTCTCGGAACCAGTAGGTTGCAGGTTCGATTCCCAGTTCGGGCACACAGGGGAGGCAAGCAGTTGATGCTTCTCTCCTGCATCGATGTATCTGTCTCTTCCTTCTTCTCTCTCTCTCTAAAAATGTCCTTGGGTGAAGATAAAAAAATGGAAATATTTTTTAGAATATAATTCATCCTGGTAGGGAATCACAGGGAGACTACCTCAGGTAGGGCATTCACAGAGGCCTCCTGAAGGAGTGACAGGTAAGCTGGGTCCTGAAGCCACCTGGGACCAGCCTTGTGAGGGGAGAGATGTGGGGTGGGACAGAGCTGGTTCTGCCTCAGGGTGGGGAGGGCCCATGTGGCTAGAGCCCCGGGCTTGAGGGAGCGCCACAGAGACAATGTCACCTGCTGGGCACAGGCCTGGGCAGGCAGCAAGCCTGCGTTCCTCCTAGTGTCTCGCAGGAAGTTATGGAGGAAACCAGGTGAGTGACAGGTCTAATTATATTTATGAGATTGCTCGGGCTTCTCAGTGGGGAACCAGTTGGCGCAGCCAGGAGAGTCCAGGAAAGTCGTTAGTCTAGATAAGAGGTGTTGGTGGCAATGGAGGTGGTGAGAGTAGAGCATTTACTTGTGGAACAAACAGGTGGGACTCCGACAGGCTGGGTGAGGGGAGGGGGCCCTCAGAGGGAGCTGAGAAAAGATAACCCTGCACAGGTGGAGACCCCAGTGTCCAGCACATGTCCCTTGTCCCCTGGCTCAACTGTTGCAGAGCCCTGGGGACTGCTCTGGGCCACAGTCAGTAGGCAGCCGTGTGCTGGTGCATTGAGCACACATTCCCTCCTCACCCAGGCTTGCCGAGTGCCTCCCGGAGGCCAGGCCGGCCTGGGGCCCTGCGGCTGCAGCATGCGTGAGGCGGACACCACCGCTGCTCTCGTGGAGCTTGCGTTCTGGGGGGTGCAGACCGACGGACAAGGTAGTTTGTCTTCCGTTAGCAGGAGGTAGGTACAGTAGTGGAAAACAAAGGAGGCAAGGAGATGGGGAGAGTGGGGCGGTGGGTTTTCAGCTTTAGATAGTGTGACCAGGGCTGGGCTTGCTGTGAAGAGCATGGCTGAGAGGACTTAAGGCATTGGGCCACACAGGAGTCAGTGGAGGACACTTTGGACCGAGGAAACAGCAAGCACAGAGGCCTTCTTCACAGGGGAAGATACCCAGCATGTGGAGGGAACAGCAGGAGGCCCGGGTGGCTGCTGTAGAGTGAGCCAAGAGAAAGGTGATAGGTGGTTGGGTCAGAGGGGAAGGGAGACCGTGTGGCACGACTGGCTTCTCATGTGCCAAACGCTGAGGGTCCTGAGATGTGGCCCCGTCCTTGGAGTAGCTCAAGCCCTTGAAGTGCCGAGTGGCAGGTGGTGAGAGGAGTGGGAGTGGCGATCAGCTTAGGAGTGGGGGCTGGCTCCATGCCACATGGGTAATGCCCACCAGGTCCTGCCTGGCTGGCAGGGTGTGGGGGGATGGCCCAGGAAAGGGAGGCACCATGCATCCCCCTGCAGAGAACCCTGAGTGTCAGCAGGACACACTCACGGAGTCCTGGGTGGTTCCTGGTATGGGCAGTGCCCAGTGGGGGTGGGGATATGGCAGGAGAAGGTAAGACCCTCCTCTGTAGAATGTAGGCTATTGACACATTTTAAATAGGGGAGCGACGCAATGCAATTTTTTTTTTTTTGTATTAGTAGAGTAGCCATTTAAACGCAGAGGATGGATTTTACACAAGGCTCAGCAGCAGGAAAGCCAGTTAGGGAGAGGGTACCCCAGCCCAGCGGAGATGGCAAGGGTCTGAATCAAGGCAGTGGGATGGAAAGGCAAAGGTAGACTTTGGAGAGTTAGAAATCAGGAGTGATGGTAGACAAGAATGGTTGAGTTCTAGTTCTCTTTTCACAGTGGCTTTGAATCTGTAGCAGAAATGCCCTTCGGGTGGAATAGACTCCTGGACAAAAGCAGTGAGGACACTGGTAGTACAAATGAAACAATCTCGGGAGGTTTTATTCAAGAAAAACTGAACCACACATTGGACCTCCTCTCACTCTCCACTTTCATGGTCTGTGGCCACTGTGAAAACCGGCTGCTGTGGAGACGGCTGTAGTTGGCCCCCAGAGCCCTTCAGAGCGTCTCACTATCTCAGTGGCCTCGCATCTCAGATGCCCCGTGGACGGAGCTTAGCATCTTTTGACCTCCCTCAGTGGGAAGAGCCCTATCCTTAGTGTGTCTGTGGGAATTGAGGAGTAGTAGTTGTTTATCACAGTTGGAGGCAAAGGACCTGAGAAGTCCTGGCCAGCACCTGGAAAGGCAGATGGCAGGAATGACACACCAGGGGCTTTGGAAAGCTCTTATAGTTCATGTAGACCTAGAAGGCTGAATGCAAGCAGGACTATGTGTGTCTAGGGCTGAACGGAGAGGGCCTCTGTCTGTCACCTCGGGGTCCCTTGACCCCTGTCCAGGGAGGAAGTAGAGACAGAGGTAGAGCTGTCATGGCTTCGGTGGGGAAGGTGCACCTCAGCCCCTTGGAGTGTCTGGACACTCACCGGCTGGAGGTAGTTGAGGAGGTCCCTAAGCACTCAGTTGCTGAGTAAGACCTTGGTGGCTATAATGAGAGGGTACCAGACTTCACAGACATGGTCTGGGGGGGTCACCAAGCAGCTGCTGCAGCAGCCACATCCCTGGGAAAGGGTGCCCCCGTTTCCAGAGCTGCCACGTTGTGTCATCTAAGATACCCAGTCTTTAGTCTATAGAAACTGTCTTTGCAAGGGTCCCAATGTTGGACTTAATAGACAAGGAATTGGTTACTATAAATGTTCCTGAAACTAAAAGAAACTGTTTTCTAAATAATAACAGGAGAATGTGCAAATGATATTTTTTCTTACCAAATAGAATATCAATAATTGAATCCGAAATTGTTAAAAAAAAAAAACAAAGAAATTCTGGGGTTGAAAATACAATAATTACAATGAAAAGTTCTCCAGAGGGCTCCGCAGTAGACTTGAACTGTCAAAGGAAAGAATCAGGGAGCTGAGGATAGGCCTGTGAAGACCCATAAAGGCCATTCTGCAGGCAAACTGGGTCTAGTCTAAGGGACAGACAGTGAACAGAATGAAGATACAAGCAGAGAGCCTCAGAGACCTGTGGGACGCCACTAGACCCACTGATGTGTCCACAAGTCCCAGAAAGGAGGGGTAGGAGCAGAGGCAGAAAGAGTACTTGAAGACAGACCCCCAAATTTGTGACGAACATTGTGTTTCTGGGTAAACTTCCACTTTGTATATAGCCTTTGCCTTTATCTAATGAAGCTTGCTTAGAGCTACAGTCTTTTTCATGCATTTGCTTCATTTGAAAACAGGCTTTAAAAATGTGCACACTTACAAATATTGTTTGTGGAAATCATACACATTAGAAAATTTAAGTTGATAGCCAGGGTCTGGAAGCAGCTGGAGTGCCCATCAGCAAATGAGTGGTTAGAAAAGCTGTGGCACATTCACACAATGGAATACTACGTGGCTTTGAAAAAGAAGGAACTCTTACCTTTTGTGGCAGCATGGATGGACCTGGAGAGTATTAGGCTAAGTGAAATCAGCCAGTCCGAAAAAGACAGATACCATATGATCTCACTTAAATGTGGAATCTAATGAACAAAATAACCTGACGAACAAAATAGAAACAGAGGCAAGGACACCTGGAACAGACTGACAGCTGTCGGGGGGAGGTTGGGGGGTACTGAATGAAAAGATGAAGGGATTCAAAAAAACCATACGTGTGTCACCCATGGACACACAACAGTGCGGTGATGATCAGAGGGGAAGGAGTGTAGGGTGAATGCAAAAAACAGTGTAACTATATTATTCATCTCCATTTCTCTCATCTCCTATTTGATTTAAACGACAACTGCATGAAATAATTTTGATTTTAATAGAGTTTAAATAAAACTATATGATGGGCTTATAACTATAAAGATGTAATTTGCGTGACAATAATAGCACAAAGGATGTGGGGAGGGAACAGAACTATGTTGGATCAAAATTTATCCTATTAAAATTAAGTTTATATTAACTCAAATTAGATTGTTTTAAGTTGTTAATTATAATTCCCAGGTAACTTTTAAAAAAGTAACTAAAAAAAGTAGTAAAAGAAACAAGGGAATTAACTGATGTGCGAAAAATATTGTTTAGCGCAAAAGACAGCAATGGAAGACAGCAGACATCCAGAAAACACTGTAAAACGGCAGATGTCAGTCTTTCCTTGTCAGTAATTATCTTAAATGTACGTAGGTTAGCCACTTGAGTTAGAAAGCAGAGATGGGCAGAATAGATTAGAAGAGACTATATTCTGTGTTCAAGAGACTCTTTAAATTGAAAGATACAAGTGAGAGGAAGAGAAATGATGTGCTGTGCAAACAGTAACCAGAAGAGAGCTGGAGCAGCTATATTAACATCAGACAAAATAGACTTGAAGACAAAAATAACTTTTTGGGTCATAGAAGAGCACTTTATAATGATAAAAAGTCAATCCCTCAAGGAGACTGACCCTTTTATAAGCACATTTATAAGGTTATAACTGTACGTACACCTGATAACAGAGCCTCAAAATACATGAAGTGAAATAGACAATTCAGCAATGATAGTTGGGGATTTTAGTACCCTGCCTTTAGAAATAGGTACAGCTGGATAGAAGGTCCGAAATGAGTAGAAGTCTCCAACGCTGTGACCCCACTGCACCTCATGGCCACCTGTAGACTGCTCCGCCCAGGAAGAGGGGAGACACATGCTCCGCTCTCGTGCCTGGGGATGTCGTTCGGGGTAGACCATACATGAGGCCATGCAGAAGTTCCAGTACACTGAACAGGATTGAAGGCGTGCAGCCACTGTGCAGTGAGGTTAGAGACCAGTAACAGGAGGAATTCCACGAACGTGTGGAAATTAGGTGACCTTCTATACAACCCATGGGTCAGAGAAGAAAACACAAGCGAGATTAAACAAATAGTTTGAGATAAATGAAAATAAAAACTCACATACCAAAACTTAGAGGATGCAGTGAAAGCAGTGCTTGGGGGAGGGGGGATATCTACCATTAAAAAAGAAGCTCTCAAACCATTAACCTAATGTTTCACCTTACAAATCAGGAGAAGAAGAGCAAACAAACTCAAGTAAGCAGAAGAAAATAAAGATTAGTTCAAAGGTTGTTTCTTCGAAAAGATCAACAAAACTGACAAGTCTTTAGCTGGACCGACTAAGAAAAAAGAGAGACAACTCAAGTTTCTAAAATCAGCTCTGGCTGGTGTGGCGCAGTCCCAGTCAGGGCAAAGACCTGGGTTGTGGGCCAGATCCCCAGTTGGGGGCATATTAAGAGGCAAACACACATTGATGTGTGTCTCTCTCTCTTTCTCCCTCCCTTCCATTCTCTCTAAAAATAAATAAATAAAATCTTAAAGTTTCTAAAATCAGGAATAAGTGAAGGGACATGATTACTGAATTTGCAGAAATAAAAAGGATGGGAATGGAGTACCTTGAATAGTAATTGTATACCCAAAATTAGCTAACTTAGATAAGAGAGAAGTTCCTAGAAAGACATAAATAACTGCAACTTTCCTTCTGACTCAAGAAGGAAAAAAAAAATCTGAATGGACTTATAACAAGTAAAGAGATTGAATCAGTAATTTAAAAACTTTCCACAAGAGCAAAGCCTGGCCCAGGTAGCTCCATTTGTGAATTCTACCAAATACTTAAATAGTCAGTAGTGTTCGTTACAAACTTTGAAAAAATAGAGCAGGGGCCCTGGCTGGTGTAGCTCAGTGGATTGAGAGTGGGCCTGCAAACCAGAGGGTCGAGATTCGATTCCCAGTCAGGGCACATGCCTGGGTTGCAGGCCAGGTTCCCAGCAGGGTGCATGTGAGAGGCAACCACACATTAATGTTTCTCTCCCTCTCTCTCTTTCCCTTCCCCTGTCTCTAAAACTAAATAAATAAACTCTTAAAAAAAAAAAGAAAAGAAAAAATAGAGCAGGGAACACTTCCCAGCTCATTCTGTGAGGCCAGCATTGCACTGACACCAACGTCAGACAGGGACTCCATGGGACAGAAGGCTATACACAGACCAGCCCTCAGTCTGGATGCACTGCCAGGCGGTGCTGTTCCGGTCTGAGGGCACATACAGATTGGGGCTAGACCGAGAGTGCAGAGGTGAGCCCTCAAGTTTTCCATCAGCTGTGTTTTGACAAGCGTGGCAAGACCAATTGCTAGGGAAAAGGGCAGTCTTTTAAACAAATGGTGCCAGGATTAGCTGCGTAATCCACGTGCAAAAGGATGGAACTGGGCCCTGTCGTACACCATGCACAGAGTTAACTCAGGATGGGGATAGATTGATGTGCAGAAGCTAAAACTGTGAAATAAGAAAACAGGAATAAATTTTTGTGATCTTGGGAAATGACTTCTTAGATATGACAAAGTATACCTGGTAAAAAAGATAAATTGGCCCTAGCTGGTGTGGCTCAGTGGATTGAGTGCCAGCTTGTGAACTGAAAGGTCTCAGGCTTGATTCCCTGTCAGGGCACATGCTTGGGTTGCAGGCCAGGTCACCCTCCCACCCCCATTCGGGGGCATATGAGAGGCAACTGATCGATGTTTTTCTCCCTCTCTTTCTCCCTCCCTTACTCTCTCTTTAAAAATAAATAAATGAAGTCTTTAAACAAAAGATAAATTGGACTTCATCAAACTAAAAACTTCTGTGCTACAAAGTGCTATCAAGTAGGTGAAACGACAACCCAAGAATGAGGGAAAACACTTGAAATTCATGTATCTGATTGAATGGCTGCACCCACAACATTGAATCAAAAACAGACACAGTGTTTGAATTTGCTTCTTGAAGGTAGATGTACAAGTGCTCTGTAAGCACGTGAAGGGCCGTCAGGCAGATGCAAATCGAGCCGAAGCCAGATGCCACTGCACACCCGCCAGTAGGGCCGCGACGAAGTGGTGGCAGGAATGTGTGTTGGCAAAGGTGCAGCGAGGCTGGCAGGCTCATTCCCTTCTGGTGGTGATACAGAATGGTGCTGCCTTTGGGAGAACAGCTTGTCACCCTTCAAAACATTACACACAGAGCGAGCCTGGGGCTCAGCAGTTCCACTCTCGGGTGTCCACCCAAGAGAAAGGAGACGTGCTCACACAAAAACTGGGTAGAATGTCCACAGCAACAGTGTTCATAACGGCCAACGAGTGGAAACGGTCCAGCCCGTCAGGTGATGGTGTCCATGTAATGCGACGTTAGCCAGCACTGAGAGGGATGGCGCGCTGGTCCTTGCTGCTGTGAGAGCATTGCGAAGTGAAAGGGGCCCGTCAGGAAAGACCTTGCGGAGAGTCTGCTCCTGTGACATGTCTGGAAGAGGCTGCTGTGAGAGGGGGCATTGGGGGGCTGTCAAGCCCCTGCTGGTGTGATTTCAGTGAGTGAATTCCAGCTCAGCAACACTGATACGAGCACCCGTGGGCATCAGTAGAGTCGGCTGTGGCTCTGCCTTCCGTGGCACAGCAGCACCTCCTCTTCTCTGAGCTCTGTCATTCCAGTGGCTGTGGAGGAGTCTTTTGAGCTTGGGCTTCTTGTGCTCTACTGAGGAGGATAAGGAGAGAATGTCACTAACAATGCTCAGGCAGCTTCCTGTGGCCACATTGCTTCATGTGTGCTTTTGCTTGTGGTCTGCTGCGGTCCTCATAGTAGCCCATTGGTGGAGAGACTGAGGTATGGAGAGGTTATGGTGATGGCCCAGGGTCAGTGCAGCTCGTAGGGCTTGGACTGGCAGTTATGTCCTTTCACAGTTTGCTCTGTTGACTGCCTTCAGTGTCATTTTAGCAATGATGCCTTCCTTCAAAAATAGGCTTTTTGGTCAATTTTGGGTTTTTTGACTTACTCAGTGAACTCTTACGCAGACGAAAAGTCTTTATTTAGAGCAAATTTTACTGAGAATTTCAGACTTCTCCTTAACATTTGGGTGCCTTGGTGTCCTGTAATGAGCTGTGACAGACAGCCCCTTGCACTCTGCTTCCCAGGACATTGGCTGTCTGCTGGCCAGTTCAGCTCACAAGCCAGGGGAAGCCACTGACCAGCATGCTGTTCCAGGAGGGAGCGGGAGGACACTTCTGTCAGGCCAGGTGCTCTCAGCAGGGCCTGTGTCCCAGGCTGCACTCTGTGCTGCTGACTGGGCATGCAGGTGGCTTGTTTTGAGGCAGAGGTTGAGGGCTAGTCCAGGTTACTCATTAGCTAACAGGGCTCCTAAGTCCACCGCGGGGACGCCTGTTACCGGCTGGGTGTCTTCAGTGGCCGACAGACCTGCCTCATTTGTGATAGAGCTGGTATGGGGTGGGACAGAGGTCAGACTGCAGGCATGGTGAGGCATGTCACTGCATCCAGTGACTCCTGCTGGCATTTGACCTGGTTAAGGTTGGTTTCTGAAGTCAGCGTTGCTTGTAGGGCAGTAAACCCTGCCCCTCCTTGAAAGTGAATTCTTTATCTAAAGAAGATAAGGTTTTTGCTAGACCAGCTCTCAGCAGTGTGGTGTGGCCAGTTGTGGGTGAGGCCCTCTGTCTGGGAAGAAGTGCAGCTTGAGTGAGCAGGAACTGGCATTCCCAGGAAGGCCTGCCAATCCGTGCACAGGCTGACCCCCCCCATGCAGGGGACAATAGCTTGGTGCGCAGCAGGAGAGGTCTGCTGACGTTGTGAGTTGGTGTGTGAATCTGCCTGTGGGATAAGAGCCACCACTGTCACACCAGACTTCCTTCAAGACCTTCCCTGGGACGAGCACCCGGAACCTAATGTAGCACTTTGCTCCAGTGGAATCCCCTGGGTGTGTGCACGGTTTGACACCTGGGGCAGCCCTGCTGTGCGGAGTAAAAGCAAACCTGTACCCAGTGCTGGGTGTGTCTGTGGGCTGCACTCCTGACTCGGGCATCGCTGTGGAAGGATAGGGCCTCAGGGCGACAGTTGGTTACTGGGCACGCCAGAGCAGGGAGCACAGAGACAGGTTCCTCTATGCCAGTGGGGAGCACACACAGAGGTGTGCACACTGACAGACGTGTGGGCACACAGGTGTACATACAGGCACAGACATGTATGGGCACACACAGGTGTGCACACACACGTATACCTTCCTGTACACAGTGCTTCATCCACACTCTGTCCAGGCTGTGTGAAGCCACCTGCAGTCTTTAGGTGTGTGCAGCAGAAGGCTCTTGGGCTATCTCTCATGGGCCTTTCTGCCAGGTCCGAAAGCCTGCTTCAACAAGATACCACTTTTTAAGAAGAGTTTAAGTACAAGTTGGTCCTTGACCTGCCCCAGGCGAACTGGCAGGAGTGCAGGGCAGGGAGTGAGAGTGTCTGGCCAAGGAGGTTGGGGTGCCCCGGTTCTCTCACAGGCTGCACACTCCTTCCCTAGAGCAGACTGTTGCACTTTTCTGTTAAGGCTGTGCAGCCCCCACCATCACCCTCAGTGGGGCTGGCAGCTCCCCCAGGGTGGGAAGCGGTTCTTACCTAAGTCCCTGCCCCTCAGCCCTGCTGCTGATGAGCCTGTCCCGTGTCCCAGTCCTTACCGCCACTCTGCCGGGGGCTTTCTGGAAAGGAATGTTGCTGTAATTCAGCAGATTTTAGGTGCTATTAATCAGCAAGTTAGTAGTGAAAGATGATGGTGTTCTGGGAATGTCCTGGAGGGGGGACTGGCTTGCTGGGGATCCCAGGATGGGTCCCAGTAGGGGTGGTGAGGAGGCTAAGTGGGTGGGCAGGTGGGGCATCTGGGGGAGAGTGCTGGTGAACCTGAGCACCTGGGAGCAGCTGCTTGGACCTCTTCCCCAGCAGTGTAGCCACTGGACCAAGGATGCACCTGGACAGGGTCTTTAGCAGCAAACTGCATCCTGCTTTCAAAGAGCGGTGAAAATTCATAGGATTGTGTTTCTGTAACGAACACAACGCCTCACCTGCTCCCACGTGGTGAAAGATTTCTTGTACTTCTGCCAGGCTTGTGCAGCCCTGGGAACCACCTGCACTCTCTAGACCTTGGGGGAGGAGAGTGGATGTGGTCCAGTCTCTGTTTCATGCTGATGCACTCTGTACATGCACGTTTGTGGATGGAGCTGGAGCTCTACTGTCACTGTGTCGTGGAGGGCTCCCGTGCCTCCCCGAGTGCTGTGGAATGGAAGTGGGTGGTCCGAGTCTGAGGGACGGTGGGCTGCAAAAGGAAGGGGGACTAGTAGCCCACGGTGGGCAGAAGTTCACACTGTAAAACTGATCTGTGGCAGTGAAAGTCACTTTTAGGAGTAAACTATTAGCTGGGAAATGTTCAGCAGGGGTTTGAGTGCTTCTCGTTCCAGAACTGGGGCAAAAGGGTGAACTGAAGGTGTCACCATCGAGGGGAACTTGCCCGGGTGGGCCGGAGGCTGTGCTGCCCACCGGGCTCCAGTCAGAGGCAGGTTGGTGTCTCCGGCTTCTGAAAGCAGTGATTCTGCCTTTTCTGCTCCGCGTCGGTCTCCTCAGGGAACAAGTGCATGTGTAGACATCAGTTAATGCATTTGTGCTTTTTTTTAGGCAAAAGTAAAGAAGCAGAAATAAAGAGGATAAACAAGGAGCTGGCAAACATTCGATCAAAATTCAAAGGTAAGTGTGTATGGCCTCATGAAATGTTCTGTTGTAAATTTCATGTAGGAGGGACTTAATCTTTTTTTTTTAGATTTTATTTGTTTATTTTTTAGAGAAAGGGGAAGGGAAGGAGAAAGGAAGGGAGAGAAACATAGATCAGTTGCCTCTCATGAGTCTCCCACTGGAGACCTGGCCCACAACCCAGGCATGTGCCCTGACTGGGAATTGAACCTGCAACCTTTTGGTTTGCAGGCCTGTGCTCAACCCACTGAGCTACACCAGTCAGGTCTAATCACCAGCCAGAGATTAAGCCAGATCTTAATCTCTTGATGTTGTATTTTTTTTTTTCACTTCAAACGAAAGTTAAGTTCTTATTTATAGTTACTGTCATGGCTGTGTAGAATTTAAAAGTGTTTTGGATCAGCCTGCTGCTTGTTCTCGAGTCATCTGATGTTTGCTCAGAGTAGATCAACTAGCATGGTGCCTTTGAGACCTGGGCTCTTCCCGGAGCTGGAGGATGCTGCTCTAGACCAGCGACTTCCACGAAGGCCTTGGCCCCTGGGGACCCCGAGTGTGAGAACCAGCAGACTTGCACTTGGGGCTCTGAGCAGGATCCTTGATGATGACATGCTCTGCCCAAGGCCACTGGGTATCTGTGTGGAGTTTCATCAAGGGATCCAAGCACTTCCTGTATCAGAGCTTTTTTGCTGTGTTGGTAACATTACCTGATCCCCTCCTTTTGTGGGGAGTGCACCTTTAGAAGATGGGTAAAGTGTCAATTTGCAGTCTAAAGGGCATATTTGTGAAAGGCCGGTTAGCCCTTTAAGCCTTAGTTTCTCAGTTAATTCTTACAGGTTTGAGGCTTTGTTCAAATCTCTGCACAGGCCTGAGAGACTGGCTGAAAGTTCCCAGGAATTATGGGTAGAGGAGAGGGCTGGGACCAGCCCCGCAGAGTTGTGGGGACAGGAAGAAAGGACTCCTTGGTGGAGGCTCCCGTGTGCTGCCAGGTGATGGGAAAGCTAGTGGGGTTCTGGGGATCAGTGACTGGTTGTGCCCCTGCTGACAATCCCCAGGAGAACTGATGTGTTGTGATACTTTCAGCCAGGCCCAAGGATGCTCCCAGAGGCCTGGGAAACACCTGAAGTGGTTGGTGAAATGGTTTGCTTATATGCATATTTTTGAGCATGGGGTCTGTAACTTTCATTGTTTTAAAATGTTTTTACTTATCTTTTTTTATTAAGACTTTATTCTTTCAAAGCAGTATTATGTTCACAGCAAAATTAAGAGGAAGGCACAGAAATTCCCACAAGTGTCCTACCTCCCCATGCACAGCCTCCCTGTTAAGGATGCCCTAGCAAATGGTGCCTTTGTCACAGTCATTGAGGCTACACTGACCTGTCCTCACCCAGAGCCCCCAGTTGGCATCAGATTCATCTTGGTGTCATGTGTTCTCGGTGTGGACAAATGTGTAGCAACAGGTGTCCACCACTATGGCATTACTGCCCTAAAAATCCTGTGTGCACCCCACCCCGGCAACCGCTGAGCTTTTCATGCCTCCACGTTACCTTTTCCAGAGCCCCGTGGAGGTGGCATTGGACCCTCTGCAGCCTTTTCAGGTTGGCTCCTCACTCAGGAATGTGCACTGATGTTTCCTCCATGCTTTTTATGACCTGGTAGCTCATTTCTTTTCGGCCCTGAATTCATAGTCCGCCGTCTGGATGGACCACAGCGTATCCATCCGTCACCTCCTGAAGGGTGTCCGGTCCCTTCCCAGTTTTGCGGTTAGGAAGATGCTGCCATGAACACCGTGTGCAGGTTTTTGTGGGGGCGTGGACATCGGCGTTCAGTCCCTCCGGGTTAATACCAAGGGGCATGATGGCTGGGTGCCATGGCGGGAGCGCGTTGGGTTCTGTGAGAACCCTCCAAGCTGTCTCCTTCTGAGGCTGCCCTGTTGGCATTCCCAGCCACCATAGGGGAGCTTCCGGCCACTCTGGGTCCCCCAGTGCCTGCTGGTGTCTGTGCTCTGGACACGAGTCACTTGAGAGGGTGTGCTGTGGAGCCTCCCTGCTGCTTTAATGTGCATTCCCTGAGCGGCTGACCTGTGGGGCACCTGTGCACGTGCTCGCTTGCCGTCTGTGAATCTTCTCTGGTGAGGGGCTGTGGCTTTTATTCCTTCTCAAAGGGAGGGGTGTCCCATGGTGGGAAGGATCCCTGCTCTGATGCTTAGGAGCTTGCGCCACCTTGTCAGGTCACTTCACCCTGCTGCGTCTCCTTTCTGAGCTGTATGGTGGGGCACTGCTGATCTCAGGCGAGGCTGTCGGTGAAGCAGACCCTGGAAGAACCAGGGTCCAGAGGGTCACAGCAGTGAAAAGTGCAGGGAGGCAGCAGGTGATGGTGCGGCTCTGCTAGGGTCAGCGCTGGCCACCAGGGTGCTTTGGAGCGCACACTACCTGCTCAAGGGGTCTGGCGTTGGGCAGGAAGGGTGGAGCCTTCGACCATGTGGCTGGAGAGCCCAGGAAGGCAGAGCCGGCAGCGGGCCCTGGCCTTCGCTGTGGGGAGGACCGTGTCTGCTGCCCTGACCTTGTCCAGGCGTGGAGACAACAGCGAAGCCTGGGAGGGAGAGATTCGTGGTGGTGGCATGAAACTTTCGTGGCTGTTCAGGTGGCCAGTCTTCCCGCCGCCTGTGTAGATGCTGTTCTCCTCACGCCCACACCTGTGCCAGCTGACCTGCCATGTGTGGGAAGGAGGCTCCCTCCTGGCTGTTAACCGGTCAGCGCTGATTGAGCATGTGTGTGCCTGAGTGGTAGCAGGTGAGGGGGGACCTGTCCCTTGTCTGCACAGGTGTGTGTTCCGCTCCAGGGCATTTCCACCCCTTGTGGTGTGTTAGATGCTAGATCTGTGCTGTCCCCTAGAAATACTATGTGAGTCGCATGCAGAACTTTCTAGTGCTCACACTGAGAAAGTAAAAGTGAATTTTAATACCTTGTATTTAACCCAGCGCATTTAAAATGTCACTGCAGTGTGCAATCATAGAAAAAGAGGACACGGAGGCATTCTCTACTTGCTCACGCTGAGTCTTTGCACCTACTGTGCCTGTGTGTCTTGCACTTGGAGCCCACCCGCTGTTTGCTGTCACGGTTCATAAGCTCAGGCGCCACATTGGACTGGCAGACTTAGACCAACCCTTTAACTGGAAAGTCCTGAAAAGAGGCACATTGCGGCCCTGGCCGGGCCAGGCAGTAGGTGGCAGTGTCATCCCAGATGGCAGGAGGCTGCCGGTTGATGTTTCTGTCTCACATCAATGCTTCTCTCCCCTCTCTCTCTCACTTCCTCTCTCTCTAAAAACCAGTAAAAAACATATCCTCCGGGGAGGATTTTTAAAAAAAGAGACACAGCATGAAAAAAACCTTGAAGGTGTCATCGAGTAAAGAGAGCAGAGTCACCGAGCCTTATCCAAGGGGAGGTCTGCCCAGTGCTTGCAAGCACCGCCCTCGGCTGTTTTCACCTTGAGAGCATTTGCTGACCCCCAAGGCACAGGCGGGAAGCATAGCCCTGTTTTTGCTGACCTGGGAAGTCTCCAGGGTAGTTATCTGCCCTCCAGGGGCATTTGGCAGGATCTGGAGACATTTTTAGTTGTCACACCTGGGTGGGAGGGTGCTACTGCCACCTAGTGGGGGGGGGGAGCCAGGGAGGCTGCTCAACACCTTCCAGTACACAGGATGGCTCCCAAGTGTGAGCAGCCCTGGTTAGAGGAGAAAAAGTCAAAGCTCAGAGCCCACCCAAAATGGAGACCCCCTTCCTTCCATTGTGAACTGAGACCCCCAAAGGCAGTGCCCTCAGGGCAGGAGCGATGGGAAGTGGGCAAGCCCCATCACAATGTGGTGGGGCTCCAAACGCCTGGATGCTCACAGGACCTCAGCTCTTCCACCAAGACGAGGCAAGAGGACAGTCCTGTCTCGGGGAGATGCAGCCAGTGGGGCTGCAGAGGGTCCCTGCAGCAGGCTTTCCAGGTCCGACGCTCAGCATGGGGTCCCGGGCGGTCTGGCCCACAGCAGAGATGGCAGCAGTCCTGGAGACCTGGTACCAGGTGCAGGTTATGATCAGGAACAAGGCTGGCTGTGTTAAAGATGTAATCCACAAACCCTGAAATTTCAGCAGGAAACTTGGAAAATGTCAAAGGTGACACAGCAGATTTTGAATAAGAACAGTGGGAATTCTAGAACTGAGATCTGCAGTAACCCTGGGAAGAGCTCCATAGATGGAAGGAATGGCTGACATAGTTGGAGAGAGATTAGAGTTCTGAGAGATGGATGAAAAAGGACCTGTCCTAAGTCCCTTGCTGTCTTTCCTGCCCTCTTTTGCCTGCATTGTGCTCTCGCTCCTTCCCGGCACTGCTTAGCCTGGCACAGTGTCCTACTTCTTGAAGGCCTGCTGAGCTGTGAGCCTTGGAGGAGCTGACAGCCAGGGGCAGACTGGGTGCCTTTGGGGTGGGTGCCTTCCTGCTCTCCCTCCTGCCCTCTCCCCACATCCACTGGCAGGCCAGGGACATGGCTGTCTCTGTCGACATCCCATCCACAGCTCAGGAAAGCCTCAGTGTGAGTTTTGAAGTGTTGGGACTACAAAGCTGGCTGGCCGGCCCAGCGCTAAAACTGACCTGTGGAGGACTGTCTCAGGCTGGCGCAGCCAGGAGGGGAGCCATGCCGTGGGCTCTAGGGATGTTTGTCAGAAGGCATACTGAGCTCTAGTAAGGGTGATGGTGAGACACAGGGAGACAGTGTGGCCTCTGGAGCTGAAGGAGAGCCCCAAGGAGGATAGGTTTGGAGGCCTCTCCTTGGAGCAAGGGCACAGCTCAGCCTGTTGTAGATAGCAGAACTGGCCTTGGCCAGGCCAGGCACAGGCCGCATGGGGTGTGCAGAGGGCAGGACCCTCCTGTGGGCATTCAAGTTGCTGGTGTGGGCAGCTGTCCGTCAGGGCACAGGGGTTGTATTGAGAGGGCCATGCAAAGGTTCCGACCAGCATGGGGTTGGGTTTGCTCTGGGACCACAGAGTCCTGTCCTTGCCCCCAGCTGCAGGAGGGCTTCTTTCTCAGTCGTGCCTCTCCAGTGCCATCTCATGGGACAGTGGAGAGGTGTGCAGGGGTTCTGCCTGGGACCTGCACACCCAGTGTACGTTTGGAGCTGACTGGCGGTGCTTGGGTGAGTCTGCAGTTGGGGGTGGCCTTGGGCTCCTGTGGAGTGAAGAGCGAGGCTCGGTGGTGCCCATAGTGGCTGCCAGGACCTTGGGCTCCTCACGCACACTGTGGCCTGGGCCTTGCCCCTGAGGGGGACTGGGATGGGGGATGGGAGTGTTTGGGGGGTGGTGCTGGTGGAGCCAGCACTCACACTTTCTTGATGTAGATAGACATCTGGGCCATGTGCATCAAACAGAGCTTTTGTTTCTGGCCACAGGGAGCAGTGGGACAGAGCCCTCAGCATCTCAGAACATGTGAGTGGTACCTGAGGCAGGATGCCTTAATGTCGCTCTTGAGCTCTGTGTTACCCTGCCCCTTGGTCCACAGCCCCTGGAGTGGGTGCTACTGGGGGCCAGGTCTGGGAGGGCTGATGGCTGGAACTTGCTGGGGAAGCCCTGGGGTCACCGTGCACCAGACACCAGAAGGCCTGCAGCCTGCCCTTGCCAGGCCATACCCAGGCTCCACGGCCCTGACTTATTCCATCATGGGTCGGACAACTCACAGAGCCACTCCGCAGGTCCCAGGGCCGAAGCCGCCTCTGCTTCCCATTTGACCACAGGCAGGGCTGGGGCTGGGGCCCTGCTTAGGCGCCATGGACAGAGAGGACTTGGATTCTTGCCGTGGCCACCAAGTCACTGTGAGGCCACCCGCCCCCCTGGTTGTCACCTCTGTATAGTCTGGTCACGGCTGGCTCCAAGGAACATTGTACACTTTTAAAGTGCCCCTAGAGCTTCTGGTGTTTTTAATGGCAGTGCTAATTTCGAGTGGGCCTCGAAAAGGGTGTTTTCCGTTCTGCAGGCGACATGGTTGGAGTGTGCCACGATGTCTGGTGAGGACACGTCGGGCTGGTTGGGGTGGAGAGTGGAGCCCTTTGGGTCCTTCTGTGTGGTTTTATGGGGAGTGATGTGTCCTAAAGCTGATGTGAGATGGAAGATTATGTGGTGCTCCTCTGCCTGATTAATACACTTATTCAGGAGGTTGTTAACATGTTGGTGTAAGGCAGGGCTGGCTCCAGGAGCCCCAGGGGACTGTGGCAAGTTGGAATATGGCCCCAGTGGCGCGTGCTCAGGGCTGACTCATCTTGGGAGCCTACAGCTCCTGCTTCAGGTCTTTTGTTTCTGTGTTTTAGGGAGACCACACATCTGGATTCTGGGGTGCGCCCCCCCCCCCCCCCCCGTGTAGAGATGCCACCCATGCCTGGTGCAGGGTCAGCATGGGTTGGTGGGCCACGGTCCCTGCTGGAGGTGGGCTCCTGCGCTGCCTGGCTTGTCCCTGCCGTTTAGCATTTGGTTTCCTTTATAGGTGACAAGGCTCTCGATGGCTACAGTAAAAAGAAATACGTCTGCAAGTTGCTCTTCATCTTTCTCTTGGGCCATGACATTGACTTTGGGCACATGGAGGCCGTGAACCTGCTGAGCTCCAACAGATACACGGAGAAGCAGATCGTGAGTGTCGTTGTAGGTGGGGGCTGGGCAGGCTGGTGTCGAAGAGGGGGCCGCAGGTGCCAGTGCAGCCTTCCAGGGGCTCCCCCTGGGTGAGGGTCTTCTAATGCAATGGCCGTTTCTTTACAATTTCCACACAGTCTGGGACATTTCCATGGGCTCAGACTGGTACTGCCTGGGGCCAGCTGCCATGTGAGGGCCCCTGTGAGGTCTGCCTCAGAGGGAAGGGCAGGGAAGGCTATCTTCTCCCCAGAGCACACCTTGCAGCTCCTGGTCCAGCTCCTGTTCCTGGAACGGGCACCACTCCCATGTGGGCTGGCTCCTGCCCTCAGGCACCTTCCCAGGTGGCCCTGGTCATCTTGGAGCAGCGCTGTGTCTTCATACCCTCTCTAGTGTCACCCAGTGACACCTTCCTCTGTTGCCCAAGGAAGTACAAGCACCCCAGGTGTCAGGAATTCTGTTTAGTGTTAGTATTTACTTGACAAGAACTGGAGTTTGCCATGGACCGAGCTGTGTGCTGGGGGTACCCCTGGAGACATAGTAAGCCACAAGCAGGTGTGGACCAGTGGGGAGATGGCGTTGGACACCCTGTGAACAGAGAATTACAGCCCTGGCCTGTGCCTAGCGGGGACCTGGAGAGAGGGATGGCCAGGAGGGAGGATGCCCTGGCGAGGCCCCAAGCTGAGATTGAGGGAGAGGGGTTGACTGGACGTATTGTGGGCTGAGCAGGAAGCACCAGCCATGGGCATGCGCACACTGGGTGGGCCAAGCCAGAAGGGCAGCATCACCAACTCGGGTCTTCCTCCCAAGACCAGATGGGTCTGGAGAACTCACTGTGCCCCTGCATGGGCAGCGGGTGGACTGTTGGGTGATGTGGGCTGGGTGCGGAGGGCAAGTGGGGTGCACAGAGACAGATTCCAGAGAGGGGGGATAGCAGTCCCCTGGGATTCTGGAATTCACCATAGAGCTTTTAAGCTACAGTCCCCTCCCACCCAGGACGGGGGTGGGGCCTGTGCTCCTCACACACAGCAGCAGACAAATGAGTGGGACTGGGGGAGGGCCAAGGTGTCTGGTTCCCACGGAGACCTCTGACTGCCTCTTAAGCTCATCCTGCAGGACTTTCTCATGGCAGAGTCAGAAGCAGAGACCTAGCTTCTGTAACAGGCATGGCACTGCACCCCAGTGCAGGCGGGCCCTCCCCAGCGTGGTGCTCACGGGAGCCCAGCAGGCAGGGCACGGTCCTGATGGAGGCTGCTCATGCCTGCATGAGGCTGCCAGGGGCCTCAGGCTGCGTGCACCTGCTGGCACTGAGCATCCTGCGCTCTTATTTTTTGGGCCCAGGGTTACCTTTTCATCTCTGTGCTGGTGAACTCCAACAGCGAGCTGATCCGCCTGATCAACAACGCCATCAAGAATGACCTGGCCAGCAGGAACCCCACCTTCATGGGTTTGGCCTTGCACTGCGTCGCTAACGTGGGCAGCCGCGAGATGGCCGAGGCGTTTGCTGGGGAGATCCCCAAAATCCTCGTAGCTGGGTATGTGTTTTGTGACTTGTTGAAAAATGTCTGTCATGTTAAATAAATCAAGTGTGTAACTACTTTAATAATTTATAGAATGAGTTAATCTCAGCACTTCATGCCTTGGGAGATCAGATACAGTTTAGATGTCAGGTGAAGTCCAGTCTGGCCTTCCCTCCCCCTGGCCAAGCGCAACCAAACCAAGTGGCTTCAGCCTCACACAGGCCACGGAAGAAGGGAGTTGTCATGTATGTTCAGCACCTCTTCTCACCCTTTCCCCAATCATGGTGAGGCAAAGGCCACACCCCCAAGTGCTGAGAATTCTTTGTAAACCACTCCCGCCCCCCAAACTTGGGGCGACACTGCATGGGGCCGAGCTGGCAGCTCTGGGGGAGTTCAGAGTGGTGCTGGGCCACCCTGGTCTTGGGGTTTGGGGAGGGAGGGTGCCCCTTACATTTGAGACACTGCTGAGCGTAGAGACTGACTGGGAGCCATATCCATGGGACATGCCTTGGCTGACAGAGGGCCCCAGCCCAGGGCACTTGCTCAGGACTCGGGGACAAGGCCCTCCAGGACAACTGGCCATAGGAACATGGAAGAGACCCTTGGAGACTCATCGGCGAGGGTGGAGGATATCAGAAAGTGTACCCACCCACACTGGAACGAGGGCTCTGGGCCCGTGGTTCTCAAAGGCTGGTGCTGCCCCAGGGGACCTTGGACAGAGTCTTAGCACATCTGGACATCACAGTGGAGCCTGTTCTGCTGGCATCTGCTGGGGGAGGCCAGGGCTGATGCACCGTGTCCTACAGTGTACCTGATGGGCCGTGTGGCCGAGGGCAACCTGGGTCTGTGTGTCAGCGTGCGGTGCAGAGGAGCCTGGGCTAGACTGAGTGCAGGAAGCGCGGTGGCAGGGTGGCCATGTGATCTCTGCAGGAGTGTCACAGGAGTGTCATAGCAGGGGCAGACAAAGTCTGGCAGGGAGACCACACAATAGCCCAATGAAAATAAGAGCTTGAATGCACAGCCGAGGAAGCTGGTGGGGAGCCCAGGGACACCATCACATACAGGTCAGGCAGCCTTGGCAGGGCCTGAGAGCATAGCACCGAGATAAAGAAGGACTGGAGGTGGTTGGGGCTGTCCACCAGAGGGAAGCTGGAGAGGATTCGGGCACAGGGCTGCTCCCCACTGAGGGCTGCACGGCACCCTGGACCCCCTCACCCATCAGGGCAGCCCAGGTCTAGCGAGGCCTTCCCTGACCTTCCTCCCTCTCCTCCTGGCCCGCCCTCAGATGGCAAGCGCTGAGGGGGTCTGAGGTTTCTGTCTGCAGTGGCTATGGCTTTATTTCCAGCATTTAAATCGTGCCTGGTACATGGTAGGTGCTTGATAAATACCTGTTGTATGAATGAAATGGAAAGAAGATAGAGATAATCTTTGAGGCGTGTTCAGAGGAAAATTCAGGAACATCTCCCTGAAATGAAGATGGACCACTTGTGCAGACTTAGAGGCACTAAAGAGCAGGTGGAGATGGGCCCGGACCAGCGGTAGGGCAGGCAAGGAGCCGGTAAGCTGTGTCTCCAGGCAGGGGCCTGAGGGGCCTGCAGTCCCTCCCACACCGAAAGCCTGTGGTAGTGTGACACCCACCAGCCCTGCTTGACTAAGATGGTCAACTCTTGAAATCCAGCTAACAGTGACTTGGAGTGCTCAGGGGCTGGTGCCCTGAGGCGGACCCCAGAGGCAGGCAGGGTGGTGGGTGCAGGGGGGGCTTGTGCCTGCAGCTCCGACACGACTGCAGCCAGGTGGCATTGGTTTCCCCTGGTCCCCCAGGATGTTGATGCTGCCCTTTCTGCTCCTTCTCACATGTTCTTGCCGAGAGGGGCTGTGTGTGATGGCATTGGAGCCATGGGAGATCTGGGCAGGGGCCCCTTGTGTCCATCAGGACTCGGGGTTGTGAACAATGAAGGAAACCGGCTACCTTAGGCCAGAACCGTGTCCTGTGTGCACTGGTGGTGTGGATGGCAGACATCCTGATGGTCTTGTCAGCCACCAAAGCCCACTGCTTGGACAGAAGCTTGGCAGTGGGTGTGGTTCTGCCGCTCTTGGCGGGGGTGGTTCAGCCAGAGCAGGCAGGCCTCCACTCTTGCTCCCCAACCTGTTTGCAGCCCAAGAGGAATCTTTTCTAAAGTTGTTCTTTGCAAAAGAGTGGGGGGTGGATGTGGTTTGGGGTTTCTCATGTTGGCTTAGACTTGTTTAGGAATGAAGAGTCCAAAGGGAGGTACGTGGTAGAGACAGCCCCCATGCCCCTTCTTTTCCTGCAGATGGGCTGAGCGCCCAGTGCTCTGTGAATGCTGACTGGCGCTCTGATGGCCTGTGTGGGGCACCCTGTGGTGGGGGCCAGGCTGTGTCCTCAGCCAGCACTCCAGCCAGAACAGAGCCCCTCCTGTGGTCTACGGTAGGGCCCCCCAGCCTCTCATCGCTCTGCAACACTGAGGGTAGGCAGGGACCAGCACCTGCTGGTTGTTTTAGAGACAGGGGCGGTGCAGGGGGACACCTCCAGGCGGACAGTGAAAGGAGTGTTGCTTCCACATAGCCTCACAGCCAGGGGCCCTCCAGTGGTTGGGGTGAGTTAGTGCTGGTCCCTCAGAGAGGGGCAGGCAGCAGGGAGGGACTCTCTCTGGGGTGAGCTGGGTGTGCAGTCCCCGGAGGCGGCTGTGTCCAGCAGACCCCTGTGCAGGGGTATGTGCTCAGTCACTGCAGAAGCTGAAGTGCCCTTACTCTGCATATTATGCAGCCTGCCCACTGCCGCGCCTCCCCAGGGCCTCTGGGTGGATGTTCCCTGGGGCCCTGGTCCTGCTAACTGTGTTGTCAAGTGACTCCTGTGTCTGTCTTTCAGAGACACCATGGACAGCGCGAAGCAGAGTGCCGCCCTGTGCCTGCTGCGCCTGTACCGGACGTCTCCCCACCTCGTCCCCACGGGCGACTGGGCGTCCCGAGTGGTGCACCTCCTCAATGACCAGCACTTGGTAAATGCCTCTGGCTAAGAGTCACTTTTGCAGGAATGGCCACTGTGACGGCTCCCTCCGTGGGGCATCTCATGCAGTCACAGCCCTTGAGCCTGGAGTGCCCTCTTCAGTGGGGAAGAGTCGACGCAGTCTCTGGCCTGTCTGGGACTCTGCATTGGGGACCTCTTGCAGGCTGGGCTGCACAGCTGAGCAAGACAGAGGCCCTGTTTTCCACAGATGCCCTAAGCAGTGAGGGCGTTCCCAGTGTGTTGGGTGAGGACCGGGCCTGGAGTGACTCGGTGGTTGTGTTAGATGCCCACACTGAGCAGACGTGTGGGACGTGGCACTGGGAGGCAAGGTCAGGAGCAGGGGGTTGGACACAGTGGCCTTGTCCTGCCTGTGTTCTGTTGTGTAAATGAGAGAGTCACTCTGAGACAAACAGGGCAATTGTCCTGCTGAGTGGAGGGAGGGTATATGTTAGCTGGTCAGCACGACTTTTCCTGGAAGAGAAATCAACCTTAAAAATCAAATTGAAAATAAATGATCTTTACCTAGAGATTCGGAGGTGAGAGCTTGTTGGGGCATGATAGTCGGTGAGCTGTCCCCACCTCACTGGCCCCACCCCTGGGGCAGGCTTGTGTCTGGGACAGGGCAGCCCCTCCTCTGCGGGCAGAGCTGTCAGGAAGGGGTGGGCCTGGGCAGGAGGCCTGGGACTGTGGCTTCACGGGCTAGCCACACTTGCTGGGTCACACCAGGTTGCACCAGGTCAGATGCCACCCATGGACTGGGAAGCAGTGCCAGAGGCTAGGAGGCGTCAGCTCACAAGTTGCCCCTCAGGGGGACCCCGTGAGGCAGTGGGGCATTTCCCAGTTTTGCAGATGAGGCAACAGAGGGTCAGAGGGTCAAATAGCTTCACACAGATTCAGGCTTGGACCAGAAGTTGATAAAGGCTCAGAGCTGGGACCTGGGGCCCTCAAATGTCCCAGAACCCAGGTGTTGCACAAAGGAGGCAGAGGGCAGATGGGCCGGGGCTGGGTGTCTCAGCCTCCTCTGGGCGCAGTGCTCCATGCAGATGCTGCTGCCCAAGTGCATAGGTTTCTGGCACAGGCCGTCCTGCTGCCTCATCAGGGGAGCTCCTGCAGCCACATGGTGGACGGGTCCCTGGGCCCAGCCTTCTCCCTGCACAGACGCTGCAGAGATGCAGCGACAGCCAGAACCTGCACTCAGTGGCCCAGGAGCTCCAGCCAACTCTTGTTGGCGGATTGCTCGTTTCATCCTATAGAAACTTGGTGAGCCAGGCCAGGCCCAGGCCCTCAGGAACCGTGGCAAGCAGCTCTCTGCTCTGGTGGAACCTGTGCATTAGGCATGGAGTTTGTGGGAGCTTTCTGTCTGGCCCGGGGAGTCTTTGGCACTTACTTTGCCCGCCAGGGGCAGATAGGCCAATCAGCGGCTCATTGATGTGGCTTTCACATCCCACTGGCAGCTGAGGGACACAGCACAGCGAGGCTCTGAGGAGGTTGCCTGGCGCTGATGGCTCCCACCTCTCTGCTCCTGGAGTCCGGGGCGGGGGGAATGGGGTAGTGGAGCACCTGATCCCAGGGCAGTTTCTGAGCTGCCTGTGCTCAGGTCTTCACTGTGAGTGGTATTGTTCAGCCTGTCCTTCTCATATCTGAGAGAAAGCGTCTTTACTTAGATGAAATCTCCCTACAAGAGTCATGAGTTCCTGGGAATAGCCACGACTTGTGCTGGGTCAGTAGCCAAGGCTTCCCATGCTGCTGGGAAGGTCCCAGCCAGGAGGGAGGTGCCCCCTCTAGACCCTGTGGCAGAGACAGGGCCTGGGCCACTTTCAACAAGGGGCTTGCCCTGGCCAGTGGCTCAGCTGGCTGGAGCATGGGCCTGTGCACCAAAAGGCTGTGGGTTCGATCCCTGGTCAGGGCACATGCCTAGGTTGCAGGTTTGATCCCCAGTCGGGGTGCGTGCGTGCAGGAGGCAACCGATTGATGCTGGTATTTCGCTTTCTCCCTTCCTCTCTCTCTAAAATAAAAACATCTCCTCAGGTAAGGATTTAAAGGAAAAAGGGGGCAGAATGGGTTTTTTCAGGTGCTTTTCCACAGCTTCACTTTCAGGCTGTAAAGACTCAAGTGACTCTAAAGGTAATGCCTCTCCACCGCCCACATGGGCTGATAAGAACATGGGGTGGTGGGCACTGCTGTCCATGGGCCAGACAGACCAGTGGGCGGACAAGGTGACGGCATGGGCGGGGACTGGGGTGCGGAGCCGCAGTGGCTGGGGGTGGCCTGGTGCTCATCAGGAAGTTGAGGAGAGAAGCTGGATGGAGAAAACTGCCTGTGGATGCCTTCTTACCTTCACAAAGTCGGGCAGCCTGTGGGCTGCCAGGTTGTGGCTCTCAAAGTGTTACTTGAAATTCGGGTTGGGAACGAGAGGTCTGCTTCGGATGTCCTGACCGGGACCAAAATGTGCGCTGTGCGTGCGTCCTCCTTTCAGGGTGTGGTGACTGCTGCCACGAGTCTCATCGCCACCTTAGCGCAGAAGAACCCAGAAGAGTTTAAAACCTCCGTCTCTCTGGCTGTCTCCAGACTGAGCAGAGTAAGTCTGTAGGTGGGTTTTGGTAGCAGTTATTTCATGCAATTAATATATTCATTTACTTTTTAGAACACAGGACACTTGGCCAGCCTTATTTCAGCTTTGAGTCAGGGGATAGCTGCCCTGTTCTTAGGGAAAGTCCCAGAGCAGACCAACCCAGCTCCAGGCTTGCACCCTGGGCAGGAGGGGCCTGTGGGGTCCTGGTGGGGTGTCCTGGGCTCCTGCCTGTGGTGGGGAGCCCTGCCCTCACTGTGGTGGCCTCAGTCCTTGCTGCCCCTCCCTTTGCTGCCTAAGCACTCTCAACCCACCCTTCAGCTTTGTGTGCTTTGGTTTGTGTGGAAGTGGATCCCACAGCCTGTGGTCTTTTGTGTTTGGCCTGTTTGGGTCAGCATTGAGAAGTTGTCACATTTCTTTTGTGTGCTTTTCATTCATTTTTGATGCTGTATAGAAAGAATTTGAATATGCTACAACCAGCTTTCTGAACTGCTCACTTGGGACTTAAAGTGGCACATCTGGGAGCTTCATGGGGTGAAGACACAGGAGATGGGGAGGCACTGGGCTGTGTGGTGGTGGACATGTGACGTCTCGGGGACAGTGCCTGCCACTGGGGGCTGCATGGGAACCATGAGTGTAGGAAGCATGCTCTCCGGCCTCGGCGCGCTCATGGCACGGGTGTATGCATGGCGGCCATGGGGGTGTGGGATTGGGGTCAGCTCACTCAGTTCTTCCTCCTGAGGGACCAGAGGTCTCCCTGCTGCGTCTCCTTCACTGCCCGGTCCGCAGGGGGCAGACTGAGTTCCGTAGGCACCGTAGCGTTTTGTACTGAGAGTTGGCAGCATCGCAGGTTCATGTCCTGCAGGTGGGACTGCACAGCATGTGGCTGTCCCTTCGCCTCTGGAGCACAGAGGAGAGTGTTGCATATTCTCAGGGCGTTGAATGAAATAGGTTTTCAGTCAGTGTGTGGCCTGCGGAACCAGAACCTGTGGGGGTCTGTGTGGGTCCCCGCAGTGAGGGCTTCTCCTGGGGACAGCTGCCCGCAGCGGCTCACACTTGTGTCGATTTACAGATTGTGACGTCCGCATCCACAGACCTGCAGGATTACACTTACTATTTCGTCCCTGCTCCCTGGCTGTCAGTCAAGCTTCTGAGGCTGCTACAGTGCTACCCGCCCCCAGGTATGGCCAAGCGCAGGCCTCGAAGATGGGTTCTCCTCAGCCCTCAGGGGCGGGTCTTTCTCCTGGTCTCTTTAAAAGCCCTGTCCTGGTGCTGGCCCCTGCCCTGTGGGTCCTCTGCAATGCGGCCGTGTGTCTCGGCTTTCCCAGAGCAGCTAGTGGGAAGCTGGTGCTGTGGTTACAGTCTGGAATCAGCTCTGCTTTCGTGTAGTTTCAGGTCTGTACAGGTTGCTGAAACGCTCTTAAAATAAAGTGTGAAACCGTGAGAAACTTTGTATCCTGAATTGGTAAGCCATGTAGCCTCAGATCACACACCGAAGATGAGTGTGCTCATGGTTCGTTCTGAAATGTTACTGGTTGGAACAGGGCTTAGGTACCTAGAAATAGAATTTCTTGGTTGAAGTATGAACATGAAAATTTTGTTAGATGCTCCTAATTCCTTCCGCAAAAATTGATTTGTTGTTGTAATTTTTACATTGGAATCTAATTTGTTTTTATCCAAAGTACTTGTTAATTTTAAGTAACCTCTACACTAAGTATCTTTTATATGGAATGAACCACACAGCCTTGGTGTGGGAGGTCCCCCCCCCCCTGCATTCCACTGCTCCACCCAGCAGATCTCCCTTCCCCCTCCTCCAGAGATGTGAGGATACAGACTCAGGCTCTGACCCCGCCCCTCCCCTGTGCCCCTGGGTGTGAATTTCCTCTTCCTCCTCCTTTCAGTTTGAGGCTCTGACTCTCTCTTCCTGTCTGACAGTGCTTTAGTTCGGCAACCTCCACCCACCCTGGTGCCTGTGGGCGCAGGTCCCTCAGGGTGGCTCAGGCCCTGCTCTGCGCCCGGATTGCTGGGCTTGGGACTCAGGGGCTGTGCCCCTCTGCTGGAGGGGGTGGTGGTTTCCACAGCCGGGCCCCACAAGCTATTTCTGACATTCTGGTATTTTTTTTGTTTTTTATTCTTTTTGGTCAATTGTTTCTTCTGGTTTGAGTAGAAATTTTTAACATTTCCTCTTCTTTTTATTGTTTCTTATAACATTTTCTCTATTTCTGTTGGTAATAGTACATGGAGAAAAAATATTTTGCCTTTTCCCTAAAACTTCTCTATTTCATGTGTTTTGTCCACATGTCTGAGAGTTTTTCTCTTGATTCATGTATCCTGTATCTCAGGAAAAGTGTTGTGTTATTTCATTACAATGTGTGTGTAGTTCCCTGGCTGTTGAATGGTCTTATTTTAAGTGGTTACACAATTTGGATAGCCACCATTTCTCCCCAGTCTGAGATGACTTGACACTTAGGACCTGTGGTGGGCAGCTGGGAGGGTGGGGTGGGCTGTGGGGGAGCTGGCCCAATGGCTTTTTGTCCCGCCCAGAAGACCCTGCGGTGCGAGGCCGCCTGACTGAGTGCCTAGAGACCATCCTCAACAAGGCCCAGGAGCCGCCCAAGTCCAAGAAGGTGCAGCACTCCAACGCCAAGAACGCCGTGCTCTTCGAGGCCATCAGCCTCATCATCCACCATGACAGGTGGGTTGGCAGGTGCCCCCTGCCGCCGTGCTCCTCCCAAACACAGGCACGTGTGCTCCTCCTTGTGGACATCAGGCCCTGAGGGCAACCTGTGTCCATGTACCCTCAGGCACTGGCATGTGGCCTTGCCCTCTTCCCCAGCGGCGCCTGCCCCCTGCGTGGCCCCTCTTCTACGCCCTCCGACCCTCAGAGCCAGCACACCGCCCCTGAGGGCCTCTGCCATCTCTCCTGAGCACCCACTGCTGACGGGAAGGGCGGGCACCTGTCCATATGTGTCTCCTTAGTGCTCCTGCGGCACAGAGCAGCACCCAGTGACGGCAGCAGGCTGTAGGGGAGTGCAGAGATGACCGTACGTGTTGTGCCGCACAGAGAGGGGACAGGTACCCTGGGGCAGTGGGGGGTTTGCTGCCTTGCCGTCTCTGTGCAGCTCCTGCTTTCGAGCTGCCTGCATGTGGCCTTGCTCATGGAGGTGCATCCTAGAAGTTCTGTGAGAGCAACAGCGTGGCCCTGCATGGGGCTCTGAGGCGGCACAGGGAGCACTGCGGGCCTCGCATACCTGCTCCCAGCCATCTTCTGCTGCACCACTCCTCCACACATGCCTGTGACAGAACGTAGTCCGAGTCATACTTCCCACAGAACTTCCATGTCAGAGGAAGCCTTTGTGTCTTTAGCAAATGCATTTAAAGAGCAACAGCCTCATGAGGACCAAGGAGGGAGTGAGCAGAGAGCTAACCCAGTTTCGTGGAAACTGGCACTTAAATATTCACCAGCCTCTTTTGCATTCGTGTCTCCACATTTACCCTTCCAGCGTCCTCTTGTTGTCAGGACTCCTGTTTGGCATCTCTCATGGCTGGGGCCTCTGGTTGCAGTCCCGTCCCTGGCCACAGCCTGATGGCAGCACCCAGGCTCCCACTGTGCACGTGGGATGGCACTGCAGGGGCGTCTGGGTCTGGGAGGGCGCCCAGTCTGTCCCAGCCCTTGGCAGTTGGCGAGCCTGTGTTGGTGTGCACGGGAAGGCCTCAGTGGTCTGTGACTGTGGTCACTACCCAAGGGACGTAAAACTGACTTCTGGGTTTACGGTTAGGGCTTCCATGTCTTAGGAGGCCTTGCAGTCTTCACTTGAGTGGTGTGGTGACCGGACACTGCACTGCATTGCTGCTGCCGTGCCGAAATGTACACGGCCCCACTCTCCTGCTTCTCCCATCCCTGCAGTGAGCCCAACCTGCTTGTTCGTGCTTGTAACCAGCTGGGCCAGTTTCTGCAGCACCGGGAGACCAACCTGCGCTACCTGGCCCTGGAGAGCATGTGCACACTGGCCAGCTCCGAGTTCTCCCATGAGGCTGTGAAGACGCACATTGAGACGGTCATCAATGCTCTGAAGGCAAGTACTCCATGCTCAGGGACCTGCATCACCATGGGGTGGCTGCCCGCGCAGGCCAGGCTGCTGCTACAGGTACACGGCTACCTGTGGCACCACTGCGTGGTGGCCCGGGTCCTTCTGCCCGTCCCCCCCCCCCCCCATGAGGCAGCCTCCATCAGCTGCAGCCCTGACACTGTGTCCTCTACATGCCAGGGCTGCACAGATGTCAGCAACAACAGGGACAGTTTTTTGGGTAGCAGGGTAACATCTTTTGTCTCTCTCTCCGAGAAAACTCACCCTTTGCAAAAGAAAATTTGCTTTTTCCAAGGAATTAAAATTCCAGGCTTGGAAGAGCAAGGGGGTGCTGTCTGTCCTGTCGTCATGCATGTCAGTGTCCCTGGCATTCCCAGCTGTCTGTGAGCATGTGAGGGAGCTGGTAGCAGGGGCAGGGGGTGCTGCCGAGCCTGTTGTCCTGCCCTGGGCTTGCTCAGACTGAGGAGAGGTCCCACTGTGTCGCTGTGTGTTTGTACAAATTTCACACACATTTTGGGTGCTGATTTGAATGGAAGGCCCAGGTCCTGGTGCTGTCCTGGTCCCTCCAGGCCCTGGTTCAGGTGTGTGCTCAGTCCACGGCCTCACAGACTGGCTGCTGCTTTTACATGTCATTCGGCCCTGAACTGGGGCTGCTCAGGCCATCCTGTGCTGAGAAACGGACGCGCAGACCTGGGGCTGGGCGAGAGCGGCATGGTGATGCACTCCCAGGCAACACAGAAGGTGCCTGTCTGTGACCACACAGGAGACAGGCCTCGGACCCGTCCCCTAGGAGATGGAGCTGGGTTCCAGGCAGTGCAGGGGTGAAGGGGGCAGTGAGCTGGCATGTGAGGGGTTCTGCCTGACTGGAGCCTGTGGGGGTCCCTGCACTCAGATGGTGAGTGAGGAGAGCTCTGGGCGAGTATCAGGACCCCAGGGTCATCCTGGGCTCCTCACTCCCGCTCCTGTGCCTCATCCCCCAGACGGAGCGGGATGTGAGTGTGCGGCAGCGGGCCGTGGACCTCCTCTACGCCATGTGTGACCGCAGCAACGCCCAGCAGATTGTGGCCGAGATGCTGAGTTACTTGGAGACAGCTGACTACTCCATTCGAGAAGAGATTGTGAGTCCGACAGCCTCACACTGTCACCGGCCACGGACATTTGTTCCTCTCAGCTCAGGTGTCTCCTTAGTGGCCCTGGTTCTGCTCCACAGACTTTCTGAGAGTCTGCTGGGTCCTGGGTAAAAGTTCCCTTGACTTGAGCCTTTTAATCTGTGTTTTTGGGAAGGTGTTCAGTCTTGGAACAGTGCCCAGTGATGAACCGTTTGGGCACTGCCCAGGCCATCAGGGAAACCTCTGCTGCTCAGGCTCCACAGGGGCTGTGGTGGGGGTGGCCGAGGTCCGCCTGGGCGCAGAGTCCCATGGACAAGGCTGCATTTGGACCTCTGAATTAACCCTTCTTTGCTTGGTGTGCTTCCCCAATCCCTCGGTGGGGTATCTAGGAAGAATAGGATCTGCGCCCTGCCTGTGCACTACCTGGCAGTCTCAGTTCCCAGTGTCCTTTTGTCGTCTGCAAAGAGGGCGCACACACCTGACACACTCTCCAAGCTCAGCAGACTCTCACTCTGTGAAGGACGAGTGCTCGAGCTGAGTCTGAGGCAGGGAGTCCCACCACCCGCGGCCAGCAGAGAGCAGGGCCTGTGCTCTGTGTGGTCTGTGCAGGTCTGCTGCTGGTCTCCCTGGGGCCTCAGGCTCAGTGTCAGTGTCAGCCTGTGGAGTGGAGCCGGTGAGGAGAGCGGCCCCACAGCCTCTCCATTCTCTGTGGGAGAGAGACAAACACGGATTTGTTGTTCCATTTATGATGCACTTACTGGTTGATTCTTGTGTGTGCCCTGACTGGGGATTGAACATTCAACCTTGGTGTTTCAGGGCGATGCTCCAACCAACTGAGCTACCTGTCCAGGGCAGAGAGGCATTTCTTATTTGTCTTTCTGGGAGCAAAGTGTAGCTGAGGTCCCCCTGGGGGCTTTGTGAAGCGCATGTCCGGCATCAGAGCTGGCCGTGAGTGACTTGCTCCTGGGCTGGTGCTCCCAAGTGTGTGTGGCTGCGCCAGATCACATCTTGAGCTCTGTAGGGCTCATTTAGTGAAGGTTGTGGCCACCCTGGCCAGGCTGAGTGCCAGGTGCTGGCCCTCAGTGCTGAGTGGCTGGGCTTCAGCGAGGAGCTTGGGACTGCCCTGGAGCAGAAGGTCAAGGTGGACTTCTCAGAGGTAACGACTCTTGAGCTGAACTGTTGACTGGCTAAGTCAGAGGCCTCTACAGCCTCTGGTAAAGAGGCTGTAGAGGCAAAAGGGGTGAGGGTGTGTGGGGGAGACATGTGGGGGGCTGGGCTGGGTGCCCCTGGGGGGTGGGGCTGGCTCGGGCATTGCAGCCCTTGGATGGGGCGTCCTTCCTCATGCTGTCTGGCTGCTGAGCAGAGACGGGAGTGGTCTCCTGTGGGGTGATTTCTTCTGGTTTCCAGTGTCAGGTAGCTGTGTTGGCTCTTAGGCTCTTTTAAATGGTGAGTGACAATCCTTAGTTTTAATCACGTGAGGAATGAAGCAGACACTCTTAGTCCCCACTAAGTGCTCTGTCTGTCCATCTGTCCGGCCAGTTGTGTCTGAGCTGTTGTGCTAGCTGTTGGACATCCACCCAGAGGCCCATGTGCATCCTGCCCTGCCCCTAGGGAGCCTTTCTGTCCCTGGGGAGGACATAGCATGGGCAGGGCAGCGGCCTGCTTGTGATGTGGCTGAGGATGGATGCAGGCAGGGCCTGGATCCTGGGGGCCTTGGGGTGGCATCCTGCTATGGGGGCTGGTAGCTTCTGCAGGACATGGTGGTGAGCTTGTGGGAGAGGGTGAAAGCCCAGAGGCTGCTGGGGGAAGGAGTGGAGTGCTGCAGGACAGTGGCAGTGGGACGCAGGCCAGTGTTGTCCTGAGGGCCAGGTGCATGGCTGCAGGTGAGCTGAGGGTGGGAGGAGGCATGTTCGGGAATGGTGCTCTGGGTCACATGGGGAGTCCTGTGGAGGCGCAGGGGGAAGGTGGAGCAGATGGATGTAGTTTGGGGTCCAGCAGGAGTCAGGGCACAGTGGGGAAGGGTAGGTAGGTGGTGTGGAGGTGGTAGTGCCCACGTGAGGGTGGGCAGTTCAGCAGGACGTGGTCTGGTGAGGGCAGCTGATGCTGTTCAGGGAGGCTGCTCTATGCAAGAAGAGAGTGGCATGGGAGGTTGGGGACTGGTTGTGACCAGCCTGGTGCAGCGGCCCTGTGGCAGTGATGTGGCCCACGGAGCCCTCTGAGGTGTGTGGGGGTAAATGAGTGGTAGGTCTTCCGTGGACGCTGGAAGGGAGACTAGTGAAGAAGGCAGGCCGGGATAGCGGACTCAGAGAGTGCAGCCGCTCCATATGCCGGGGGCAGGAGCGGCAGACCAGGGCTGGCTTGGCTGTGTCAGGTGAGGTGGGCCTTCATGGGCTCCTGGTGCCGGGACTCATCTCTTCTGTGTGTTCCTATAGGTGTCCTGTCATGTGTGTTGCTGGAGGGTGGTGTGGCTTCCCTCAGTTAAATGTGCAAATCTTAAACTGTCTGGGCTCCTTTGAGAACTGGTGAGGGTGCCCACCGCTCAGGTTGTCTGCGTGGGTTCAGTCCTGTAGCCCCGCATGGAGGCCCTGCTATCGCGGGGCCGTAGGCACCTACCCTCAGAGGCTGCCCCTGCAGGTGCTGAAGGTTGCCATCTTGGCAGAGAAGTATGCAGTGGACTACACGTGGTATGTGGACACCATCCTGAATCTGATCCGGATTGCCGGTGACTACGTGAGTGAAGAGGTGTGGTACCGCGTCATTCAGATTGTCATCAACCGAGATGATGTGCAGGGCTACGCTGCCAAGACAGTGTTTGAGGTATCTCCGCTTGCCTGGGGAGGTGCAGTCTTGGGGTGCGGCTGCTTCCCTTCCATCTACTATTGACTCTCTTTGGAGGGCCCAGCTCTTGTCCTGCTGACTCCTCTGTCCTGCTGGACTCTCAGCTCCTCCTCACCCTAATATCCATTCACGTCACTGACCATGGGTGGGACACCCTTGGCTCTCAAGAGGCCATCTGAGCACAGTGCCCAGGGCTGACGTCTCAGGCTTGCCTCCCTGGGCGTGAGAGCCCACGGGGGCCCCTGGGAAGACCCTGAGGGGCACCTTCCCCCCACCCGGGGCCTGAATGTCAGCTTTGTGGAGTGAGGCTCTCATTGTGGGGTGGGATTGGCCACGTCTCTGCCTCGGGGGCTCCTCGGTGGCACCTCTCCTGTGGTGGCAGGAGGACAGGCGGGGGGAACTGACGCAGCCCCGCACCTGCTCGCTCGTGCAGGCGCTGCAGGCCCCAGCGTGCCATGAGAACCTGGTCAAAGTGGGCGGCTACATCCTGGGCGAGTTCGGGAACCTGATTGCTGGGGACCCACGGTCCAGGTAAGATGCCCCTGGGGCATCAGGGAGCATCTCGCCGGACACTGGGCTACACCCACTGACGCGGCCACCAGAGTGGCCCCGAGCAAGGCTGCCTCCCCCCGGTTTCCCTGCGAGCGCACGAAGAGCGGGGTCCTGGTGGGAAGCGCAGATGTGGGTGTGGGCTGTCATTGTCCCCAGATGAGGTGCTGGCTCAGTGGGTGGAGCAGCTCTGTCCCTCCTGGGGGAGCCCTGGGGGCCAGACTCAGGCTGCCTGCCCAGGTGAGAAGGTGAAGGGCTCCTGGCTGTCTGCTCTCCCCCTGCCCCAGCCCGCTGGTCCAGTTCAACCTGCTGCACTCCAAGTTCCACCTGTGCAGCGTCCCTACCAGGGCCCTGCTTCTGTCCACCTACATCAAGTTCGTGAACCTTTTCCCGGAGGTGAAGCCCACCATCCAGGATGTACTGCGCAGTGACAGCCAGCTGAAGAACGCCGACGTGGAGTTGCAGCAGCGGGCAGTCGAGTACCTGCGGCTAAGCACAGTTGCCAGCACCGACATCCTGGTAAGCCTCAGTTCACTGGCCCCTGCCCACAGCTGCACTGCTGAGCTGACCCACTCTTTCGCCACAGGCCACCGTCCTGGAGGAGATGCCCCCATTCCCAGAGCGTGAGTCGTCCATCCTGGCCAAACTCAAGAAGAAGAAGGGCCCAGGCACGGTGGCAGGCCTGGAGGAAGGCAAGCGTGAGCGGGGCGCCGACGTCAACGGGGGCCCTGAGCCAGCCCCAGCCAGCGCCACGGTGGGTCCCTCCCTGAAGCCAGCACCCTGCCCAAGTGCCTTTGCCACCCCGTCCCTGAGATCCAGGGCCAAGAGAGCATTCGTCTGCTGGGGAAAAGTTTTTTTTAAGCAGAGGAGTGTGTGCTGGGAGCCTGGTGTTGGCCCCAAGCCTGAGGCCTTCCCTGTCCTGCACCTGGGAGCCCCAGGAATCGTCTGTCTGCCAGATCCTTTCCACCATTGTTGTCTGGGTCACCTTTAGCTCCAAGCCCTCCCCAGTGGCCCTGCATGTTGGAAAGCATGGTCACATGCCTCTGTTGTGGAACTGTTTCCTGTGGGAGGCCTTTCCCGCTCCATTCCTGGCTGCAGGTGGGCCTGCCTTGTGCCACTCTAAGAGGTGGTCCAGTGCGGGCCGGACAAGGGCACGTGTCCCTGCTGCGGGCGGCGTAGGGGCCCTTGCACGTCTGTGCACCTGTGCCCTTTTACATTGGTGGTGGTGGTGGTGTTGGGAGTGCTGTGCTTCCTTGCCATCCCCAACTGGACTGGGAGCTCCCGGGGAGTGGGCCCACTGGCTGGCCCTTGTCAGTACCCTCAGTGATGCACCCTGGCTCCCCAGGCCCAGGGGCTTTCTGCTTGGCCTGGAAGGCTTGGTTTCCTCTCTGGGACGTTGCTCCAGGGATGGGAATAATGTCATTTCTCGAAACTGATGGCCTTGGTGAGGACGAGCTTCCAAGGTCACGTGTGGTTTTCTGTCGCAAGTGTGCTTATGTCTGGCCCATGCCCCTGGGCAGGGTTCCTTGACGTGACCCTGTTCCACCAGTGTGCCCTGCAGACTGTGCCTGCCCCTCAGGCCAAGGACTCGGAGCCTGTTTCCAGACCTTGGTGTCCGGCCCCTCCCCTGAGCCTGCTGCTGCTTCTCCAGAGGCACCCCCTTTAGGCCAGTGCTTGGCGTGTCTGCACTGAGGCCCACTCAGCAGCCTTTTCCATGGCCCAGGCAGTTTGAGTGTCAGGACATTTTGGCTTTGGAGTGAATGATAAATACATGCTTTGTCTCCCAGTGGTCATCATCCCTTCCATGCAGTTTTCTTTTCACCTGTGCCTTTGATCTTGTCCTGTGGGCATGGAGTGACCCTAAGCCTGAAGGCAGTGCAGGGCTGTCCCCTCCCAGGCTACTGGCACTGCTTATGAAGAGGTCACAGAGTCTTCCTGCTGCCAGAGGCATGGATGGCCTGGATTCTGAAGTGGTGGAATCTCAGGCCGTAGTTCCCATGTGCACTGTTCATGGGCAGTGTTAGTGTCACACAAGGGAGAAGACTCGCCGTGAGGAGCGGGGTGTGCCAGGGTGGGGAGCATGCGAGGGTCAAGCACAGGACTCCTTCCCGACTGCTGTCCAGGAGAGCTGCAATGGCCCTTCTGCACCCAGGGCAGCCCAGGGGCCCCTCCTGTCCATGGCTCTGACTGCGAGCGGAGTGCGTTGAGGCGAGTGCAGGGAATGGGCTTTAACGTCTATTTTTGACAGTTGCCACGGGCCTTTCCTACTTTTGTTTTGCAGTATGCACATGTGTACCCCTGGCCTTTAAGCCACACTGTAACACCCAGGATGCAGCAGGCCTGCCATCCAGGCTTCGGTGCTTGGCTGAGTGCTCAGTGGGAATCTGTGAAAATGGGACTGAAACAGTAGTTCTTGTTCTGTAAGGCACCCTGGGGTGGGGGTGGGGTGGGGTGGGGAGGCAGGCCCTCCTCCTGGTCAGGCCAGCGCACTCCTTCCCTTCCAGCCAGAGCTCTCCTCTCGACTCCGAGTGGCGCCTGGCCAGTGTGTGCTCAGTAGGTGGATGTTTGTGGCTATGAGCTGCCCATCTGAGCTGAGAACCTGTGGCTGAGGTAGCTGTGGTTCCATCAGAGACCCCTCTGAAGGGGGACGTTTTCCAGGGCTGGGAGGTTGAGGTGGGGGAAGCTGGACAGCAGGAGAGGGCCCTCCTGGCTGGGACTCTCCTCCCCAGGGGCAGACACACCTGAGATGTCACTGAGCCACCTGGTTTGAGGTGAAAGCCGGTCGAAGGTGCTAGATGCTGCAGGCAGTCTGCTTTGCAGTAGTCTGCTCCCTGCACATGTGGCCCCATGCTGCTGCCTGCCTGCCTGTCTGTGTGAGGCTGAGTCTCTGCTGCCCATCCTCCTCCAGAGAGGCTGGAGGCTCCTTAGCTGTCCTGCACTTCTGGTCTGGGGCTGCTTTTTACTCTTGTAGTTCTTTGCTGTCGGAGTGAGAAGGGTGACTTGTACAGACTAAGCGCCAGGTGGGCTGCCCTGGGAGGTCTCCCCAGTCCCAAAGCAGGGCAGCAGCAAAGAGGCAGTGGGTCCTGGTGTGCCACAGGGCCTCCTGGTGGGTCCTCCAGCAACACCTTGCTTATATCTGTTAAGTTTTGGAGTAAATATTTGACTTAATTGGACAGAAGGGGTTTCCTACTTTAAAAAGTGCTTGCATTGTATTGGAGGACCCAGTGGTAAAATCTTGCAGCAGCTGGCAGAGGGGAGAGACCCCCGTTCAGGCTGCAGGTGCCATCTGCACAGGTGCCTGTCCTGCATGGCTGTAGCATGGTGTCAGGCCTCGTGAGATCAGCTCCCACCCTCCGCAGTCAGTTCCCGGTGGTAACAGCTTGGGCAGGGGTGCTGTCCCAGGTGCAGTAAGTGGGGGCCACCGCCACGCCTCTCATGCAGACCCTTCCTGTGCTGTAGACATGTCTCATGCACCTTCTCTTGACAGCTGCTCCAAGGCCTCCCCCTTCCACTTGGCCTAGGGGCCCTCACTCCTGGGCCACCCTGGCGCTTGAGGGAGGTGGGGCTGCCACCCGGTGGGGCTCCAGCCTGCACAGACCCACACACTCTCTGCTGGGTGTGCGTTTTGTGATGCTTCCTGCATTTCCCAATAGAATTCATACATAGTGTCACCTGCCTGCTCAGGTCATTCTTTAGAAACTCAGTGTACGGCTCTAACGTGACCTGAGAGAGGACTGAGCAGTTCTTCATGAGAGCCCGGATTTCCATGTGCCAGTGTTAAGCAGGGCTGTGCCAGGAGGTGGGAGCAGGTGAGGCCAGTGCCTGGGGGCACGCCCATGGTAGAGGGAAGGGCTTTGCCCTCCTCCAGCTCACGGGGCTATAGGGTTCCGGGAGGTGAGATGTTAGTAGCGGTTAAGGGGAGTGGCATCAGGATGTGGCCTTGGAAAGTTGTAAACGGATTTTTACCTTTGTGAGTGTCCAGTGGGACAATTCAAGTCCTTCAGGGCGAGTTGCAGGGCAGCGTGGCTCACATCCCTGGTTCTTGCCTGTGCTGTAACCAGAGCCACCACCAGAACCCCACATGTTTGATGGGTGGACACCCCAGAGGTGTAGGGTCAAAGGGCAAGCTGCAGCTGTGCGGTAGAGCTTCAAGCAGAGAGGGAGTGTGACAAGAGCCCAGCCGCTTGTGTCCCATGATGTCACAGTGAGAGTGATCTCAGGGTGGCTCTGACTTCATCTTTGCTAAGGTCTGCACAGCATCGTTTTTAAGAAAAAAAGCATTTGTGGTTTTTCAAACCTGTCTGCAGCTCTGTGTTTGCAGTGGGCTTTTACTTCCCATTCTCTCTGTGAGGTGTGCGCAGTGACCGTGGCTACACGAAGGACACCACACAGCAACTGCTCGCTTTGTCTTCTCTTCGGCTGACAGCAATGTGTACCATCTTGGTTCTCCAGGCAAACATTTCTTTTTGGTCTCTTTCATGAGGAAATTGTTTCGGAAGTTGTTTTTATTCCAATAACATTTGTGAAAAGAGGGTGTTATTTTTCCAGTCCTGCGAGACTGCGACTTACCTTCGCCGTGTGCTGGTCTTCAGGCCTGACTTGGGGTGCGGTGACTGGGGGCCCCTCACCACCCAGCGGCTGTGCAGTGGGAAGGGTGCAGTCGGTGCCCCGGCTGAGTCCTGCGTGCCCGTGAGGCCCCTCCCTGACCCATCCTTTCCCTGGTTTCCAGTCCACACCCTCTCCGTCGGCAGACCTCCTGGGACTAGGGGCTGTACCTCCTGCGCCTGTGGGCCCCCCACCCTCCTCCGGTGGGCTGCTTGTGGATGTGTTCTCAGAGTCACCCTCTGCGGTTGCACCTCTTGCTCCTGGCTCCGAGGACAACTTTGCCAGGTAGTTGGTCTCCTGCTTCCTGAGGATGGGGACCCTTTCTACCCCTGACCCTGGACCGGGGGCTGTGGTCAGCTGGGCAGAATGGGCAGAGGTGTGGGGCTTGTGGTGCTGGGTGGGCTTGCCCTGCAGCCATCTCCTCCTTGGCGGGCTGTCTCACTGAAGAGAGCCCTGTCCAGGAGCAGAGGGGACTCGGTGCAGAGGCTGCAGGGCTGGCTGTCAGCTGTGCCTGGTGTGTGTCTGGTGCTCACTGTGGTGTTTCAGCTCTCCTCTGTCCCAAGAGCCCACCCCTGCCTGCAGCTCTATGCTTGTTCCCTGCACCCCTTCCTCTCAGGCATGGCCCCTCTCTGTGTCTGCCTTCTGGGTACCCAGACTTTTCTTAAGTAACATGCTTCAGTTGCGTAATTGCTGCTCTGTCCTACAAAATCTATGTCCGAAGCGTCCTCCTCCTCTTCCTGTGACCACCCTGTGGCTTTGAGTGCCTCACACACAGCCCCCTTTCCACCAGGTTTGTCTGTAAAAACAACGGTGTGTTGTTTGAAAACCAGCTGCTTCAAATTGGACTTAAGTCTGAATTTCGGCAGAATTTAGGTATGTATTTTAATTACTTACTGTAAAATGCAGTTCAAAGCCAGTGAGAGCCCAACTCTTGCCTTTCAGTGTTACTGTCAGGAATGCAAAACAGCAAGTGCTGGCAGGATGTGGGGGTGGGCCCTCCCACTGCTGTCGGGGGCATGAGGCGCAGCAGCCGCAGAGGGGCAGGGTGCAGGTCCTGCAGCTTCAGGTCGGCCAAAAAGTCCATCCAGTTTTTTCTATAAAATAAAAGACACATTTTTCCTTTTCACCAGTAACTTTATTGATTTGGATATTTTGAGTATGTCAGCCATCTCCTGCATGGCATAATGCTAACTGTTCTCAATCACTGTCTCGATCACTATCAACTTCAGCTGGTCTGTCTAACCTTGGAGCATCGTCTGCGAGAAATCTTCAGCATGAAGCTTCACAAACCACTTTAAAAAATATATATTTATTTTTAGAGAGAGGGGAAGGGAGAGAGAAAGAGGGAGAGAAACATCAGTGTGTGGTTGCCTCTCACATGCCCCCTATTGGGGACCTGGCCAGCAACCCAGGCCTGTGCACTGACTGGGAATCCAACTGGCAACCCTTTAGTTGGCAGGCTGGTGCTCAATCCACTGAGCATCACCAGCCAGGGCAGAAAGTCACCAGTTTTGATCATTTTTTTTTAAAATGCATGCTGATATGACAGGTGTCACAACACAGTCTAACAAACGAATGAAGTGGAAAACAGTTGTCTTCCATTCGTTTGGAATGAAGTGGAAGACAGCTAAGCACCACTGGAGCTGCCTTATGGAAAAAACCGAATGGACTTTGCAGCCAGCCCAGTGTTACAAAGAGTTACCATGCGACCATCCTTATGGGTGTGTCCCCCAAAAATTTGAACGTAGGGCCTTGACGAGATGTCTGTACCTCATGGCATGGTGGTGTCGTTCACAGCAGCGAACACATGGAAGCAGCCCGAGTGTCTGTAGATGGACGATGGACACATAGGGTGTGGTCCCCCCACTCAATGAAATATCACTTGGCCTTAAAGGGGAAGGACGTTCTGAGCCCTGCTGCAGCACAGCTGGGCCTCGAGGCCACTGTGCTGAATGGATGGGCCAGACACAGACACTGCATGACCCACTCGCAGGAGGTCCCTGGAGGAGTCAGAGCCACTGAGACGGGATGTAGGACGGTGGGAGCCAGGGCTGGCAGAGGGGCGGGGAGTGAGTGTTCGGTGGGGACAGAGCGTCAGTTTGGGAAGACAGAAAGTTCTGGAGATGCTGGAGGTGACGGTTGTGCGACCATGTGAATGTGTTTTAATCCTACTGAGTTGTGCACCTAATATGGTTAAGGTGGAAAAAAGCACATGCGAGTGTGAGGAAAGGGAGGGAACCAGCACCTGGCCTCCAGGGTCTTTAGGGGCCTTGTGAGGACTCACGGTCACTGGCACCCACCAGAAATGCTTTGGTTTTCCCCAGGTGTGGGCTGCTGTCCTTGAGGTTGTGGGAGGGGCCGTGCTGAACTGCTGTCTCACAGGGGTTTGAGGGTCACTCTCCGTTCTGACCACAGTGTGGAAATGTGTGCAGAGGTCTGTGTACAGTCTCCATCCTGACATAAGTAACAGGAGAGTGTGGTGTCCGCAGGTCTGCAAGCAAGTCCAAGGACCTGCCCACAGCGCCAGGTCCCTGCGGTGAGCCTAGCCCTCTGCTGAGACTCGGCAGGGGGTGGGGCTCTTGGGGTGTGTGTGAGCCATGCGTGAGATGGACTGTTTCCTCCTAGGTCGCATGTTCATATTTTATGGGAATAAAACCTCCACGCAGTTCTTGAACTTCACTCCAACACTGATCTGCTCAGATGACCTTCAGGCCAATATCCTTGGTTCTGTCTGCCCCATGGCCCTGACAGCAGCCACTGGGGTTAGAGGGGGTTTTGAGGAAAGTTTTAAAAAAAAAAATCAGAATAGCGAGATATTTTCGGGTGCTGCAGTCACCTCAGGTGTTTTCACAAAACCTGTAGGTGTCTACGCCTGGCTCCCTGATTCCTTGGAGCCCCTTCTGCCTTGCTCTGCTCTCCTGTGGCACTGTGAGTCCCTCTGAGCTCTGCTGTCCTTCTGTGAGGCCCCCAGAGGCCACTGCTGCCAGAAGCAGGGTGTGCACCACACGCCGGGCTGAGCTGGTGCCACCACGGTGGCTCCCTGCAGGTGCCGGCAGTGTGGTGGGAGCTCTCCCAGCCAGTGTCACAGCGGCCTCCTGTCTTCCCTTCCCCTGGGCAGGGCCGGCCACACCCGGTGGTGGGGAAGGCCCAGGCTCAGCCAGAGGAGAGGCTGCCTCACCGCAGGCCACAACCATTTCTGTCATGAGAGGAGCACGTGTAGAGCAAAGTGTTTCAGTCGTTAAAGTTCCTTGTGCGTGGGATCAGCTCTGTTCAAGGTTTGGTCCAAGATCAGCTGTGTGAGCCTCTCTTGAGCCCCATCTAGAACATCTCTTACCTCTGGGCTCCCCGGGCCTGGGTTCCACTGCGTGGCTCAGCTCAGACCCGCATCCCTGTGTTGAGGTGACCTTGACACGTGCACATCTGAGCCTGCAGACCAAGCCTGTGGACCCAACGGTGGACGGGGGTGCACAGGTGCAACAGGTGGTCAACATCGAGTGCGTGTCTGACTTCACCGAGGCGCCAGTCCTCAACATCCAGTTCAGGTAGGAGCCCTGGGGGCAGTGCCTGCTGGCAGGCAGGTGTCCCAAATCCTGGCTCAGGCCTGGAGCTCCAGGGGCTGGGGTGGGGCCTGCATGCAGCTGTGTCCCTGGGAGCCACTTGTCCTCAGTCAGTCTAGGTGTCCCTACTTCAGAGGCTGTGGTGAGGACGGGGCTGGGGGACCCAGTGGGTGCTGATGTGGCTGTGTACACTGCAACCCTGGCTACAGAGTGTGGTGATGGGGACAGATAGTGAGCCCAGAGTCTGAGGCTGGCATGGTCCAGCCCTGTGGGTCCTTTTGGTGTGCCATGTTCAAGGCCCTGTGCTTTCGAGCCAATGGACAGGGGCCTGCCCTGTGGGGTTGGGGCCAATAGGTCCCATGTGCTGCTTGCTGTTCAGCTGGCTTCTCCCAAGTGAGCCACAGAGGGTGGCCCCCCTGCCGCCCAGATCCTCATTGGCCGGGCACATGTTCATAGTTGTGCTTAGAGTGTGTATGCTGTTTTGATTGTTTCTTTAAAGCTATTATCTCTGGTGGTGTTACTGGCTCATCACTGTCATTTTTCAGTGACTGCAATTGAGTGGGCATGGTTAGCCAGCTCTCTGCTGGGTTTCTGTGTGGTTGAACTTCTGGAAAAGCATGTTTTTGAACATTAAATGAACAGAGAATGGGAGATCGTATAGTTTGTAGAATTTAGGAAACTAGGCAAGGTTTTGTTGCCTGCTATAGGCAGTGTCTTTTTTTTTCAGTCTTTTTATGGGAAAAAAAAAAAAAAGAAAAGGAAAGGAAAAACCACCATAGTTTAAAGTAACTTGGAGTTGTAGGATACGGACTGAAGGGGAAAGTCATGTCTTGAGGTTGGGGCATCCTGTCCGAGGCTGGTCCTGGGGTGATTGTCCCCACAGTGCTCTCAGCCAGAGGAGCGCGTTCTCTGACCGGCGTGGGAGTGGCGCAGGGCTGGCGAGCTGGCCCTCCAGTCAGTGATGGTGCACACTGGGACAGAATGGGCCCCCACACACCCGCCTGCCCTTGCTGACAGGACAGCCCTCCCTGGCCCTGGAAGCCCACGTACAGCGGACTGGCTTCCCAGCTGGGGTCTCGGCCCTCTGGCTGTCTGGAAGCAGAGCTCAGCCCATCTCTGCTGCTCGTAGGTATGGAGGAACCTTCCAGAATGTGTCCGTCAAGCTGCCCATCACACTCAACAAATTTTTCCAGCCGACAGAGATGGCTTCTCAGGGTTTCTTTCAGCGCTGGAAGCAGCTGAGCAGGTGAGCTGGCCGTCCTGTAGGGTGGGAGTGTGGGGAGGCTATGCTTGTGATCTTGGACTCAGCTGAGGGTGTGACACTGGCCTTTGTGTCTCGCAGTCCCCAACAAGAAGTGCAGAACATTTTCAAGGCGAAGCATCCAATGGACACAGAGATCACCAAAGCCAAGGTGACAGTGGCCTTGTTCAGGGCATTCCCAAGTGGGGGCCCTGTGTCTCACCTCAGCCACCAGAGCGTCCCAACTCTCCCATTTCCTTTGTGCAGATTATTGGGTTTGGTTCTGCACTCCTCGAAGAAGTCGACCCTAATCCTGCCAACTTTGTGGGAGCCGGTATCATCCACACCAGAACCACCCAGATCGGTTGCTTACTGCGTTTGGAGCCGAATCTACAGGCCCAGGTCAGACCTCCTAATGAAATGGCTAAATACACTTAAGTTTTTACTGTAGTGTGGTGCACACAGAGATGCAGGTCCTAGTACAAGGGCTCAGTGAGTTTCGATAGAATGCACCTGTGTAAACCGCACCAGCTCATGGGTACACCTGACATTCCCATCGCCCCAGAAAGTTGCTTGGTGCCCTTGCTGTCTGCTCCGGCCTCCCCTCGAGGCTGCCGTGTGTTAGCCCTGTGTTTCTCAGACAGTTGCGAGGAACCCCTTTGCCTGGTGTGTTCCCTCCTGCTGCTGGGCTGCCAGACTGTCCCGGGGGTCATTCTGAGTAGAGCTGCTGCAGAGGCCCTTGCACGTGCCTTTGTGCAGATGTCTGTGTTCCTTTCACCTGGGAGGGGCCCCCTGTGCACCTGTGGGCTCCCAGGGTCTGTGCTCGGGTAGCTTTACGAGAGGCTGTCCCATGGCTCCCCAGAGGGGCTGGGACCTGCGTGCCACTAGTGGCGCTGGAGGTTCTGGTGGCTCACATGCATGCTGTCGCGGTCATGGTCAGATGTTTTCTTTTTCTTTTTCTTTCTTTTTTTTTTTTTTTGATTTTATTTTTAGAGGGGAAGGGAAGGAGAGAGGGAGAGAAACATCAATGTGTGGTTGCCTCTCATACGTCCCCTGCGGGGAACTGTCCTGCAACCCAAGCATGTGCCCTGACTGGGAATCGAACCCGCGATCTTTTGGTTCGCAGGCCCACACTCAATCCACTGAGCTACACCAGCCAGGGCCATGGTCAGATGTTTTCACTTCAGGTGCTGGAAGCCTGTTTGATGCTCATGTCTCTAAAACAGTGGGTGCCTCAGAGAAGGGGGTGTGCATGGCTGCTGCACAGGTGCTGTGCTGAGTGGGCCCTGGAGGCCACTGACCTGCCGTTCTTGTTTCAGATGTACCGGCTTACGCTGCGGACGAGCAAGGAGACCGTCTCCCAGAGACTATGCGCTCTGCTGTCGGAGCAGTTTTAGTCCCTGAGGATGGAGGTCAGGCGCGTGTGCCCGCGTCTCCTCACCTCTGCCGTTGTCCGCATTCCATGCTGCACGCAAGCACCCCCCATGCGTGCCGCAGGGCAGGGCTGTCACCCATCTCCACCTCTGCGTCCCTCCTGTGTGGATGGGAGCGCAGGTGCACAGTGTAAGAAGAAAGGCTGAGCCTGGACTGCAGCCGGCCTGCTGGGTCAGGAGGGAGCACGGGTCCTGGGGTCAGATTTTATAGGAATCAAGACAGTTTTGTGGTTAAATCTACAAATTAAAGGGAAATTAGAAGTTTGAATGAAAATACATTTTTGAAATTTATCAAAATGCCACTGTTGCTGCTTCTTGGAGATGCGGCAGCATTTTGTTGTAGGGGCTCAATCTTAACGAGGCCATGTGGCTGTTTTGGAGGGTGACACCAGGTGCAGGAGATGCATGACAAAGTTCCCATGTGGCCCGGCCTGTGCTTAGGACCCTGGTATGCGGCACAGAGCACGCAGGCTGTAGGCTGACTATGGTGTGTCTGTGGCAGCATTCTATATCTAGACGCTAGACACGCTGTGTGTTTCACCCACAAACCATGCGTCTCGGCTAGAGCCAAGCATCTCCCCTTCCAGCGCTGTGTTTCTGTGGGGTGTTGTGAGGCCATGTGACTGCATGACTTTGGTGGGGGTCACTGTGGCTCTAGAGGGCATGTAGGTGGTAGCTGACCTCACTCACCTGTAGTTTTTACCATAGTGGCTGGGGACTGGTTCCCACCTGTGACTGGAGGGTTAAATGTGACCAGCAGAAAAGATTCTGGAAGGAGAGCTGGTCTCTTTCCTGTTGGTGGCCTTAAGCTGTCTTTGCTGTTTTCCTTGGGCTCACAGTTGCCAGCATTGCTGCTGACCTTTGCTGGCATGGTGGAGGAGGGAGGTCAGGAAGTGGAGAGTGTACTGGGGATAAGCTGGAGCTTGTCCTCTGTATGCTGCTCTTATAGCTCAGCTCTCACAGGTGTTGCCCTGTGCTGGCCGCCATGTTGCTGGTCTGCACCCTGAGAAGGTCAGCCTAGGAGCAGAGCTGCACCAGGGCCTCTGTTCAGCCAGTGGGCCAGTGTGTGGAGGGCAGTGGCTCAGGCTGGCAGATAGTGTGTTGTGGGCACCCAAGGGCCTTGGAGGAGCTGGGGCTCTGTTGGCTCCCCTAGCTTCCTAGCAGGCCCTAGGCACCCAGGAGCTGTGCCACAGACCCCTGTGAGGCCTGTGCTGCAGGATGCATCCTGGGGAGGCTGATTCAGGAGGCCATTGGGGTGCTGGGGCCTCTGCCACACTGCAGATGCCTATCCCAGGCTCCCACACCCATTGTCTGTGTGGTTCCTGCAGGGCTGCTCTGTGATCCACACTGACCTGAGGAGCCAGTGCCTGCCTGTCCTTGGAGCCCTTGGCTGGGCACAGTGGACAGCAGCACTGGGTTTGCAGAGAATATTGCTTGTGTGGCCAAGCCTCAGGAGTGACGCTCCGTGCTTTTGTTCAAGCTGCTGGGCACTGCACGTGGCTCTGCAGCTGCCATGTGGGCTGCCTGCAGGGCGGGGCCTCAGACTGGTGTCCATTGGCACCTTTCCCAGCACTGGGCCCTGGTTGGAGTGCCATTGCAGGTGCAGACCATCACAAAGTGTGTTCCTTGCCAAGGAAAAATCTGTGCTAGGATGGTGATGGGGGCGTGTGGGTCATCGCTGGAGGGGAGGGATGGTGATGGGGATGTGTGGGTCGCTTCGAGGAAGAGCACCCCGCGTGCAGCCTGAGGCCCCATCCTGCGTGCCGCACTGGCCTGGGACCCCAATGGCACAGGTGCCTGCCCCAGATGGGCCGTCCGCCAGAGCTTGGCCATCTGGGCTGTGGGTAAGCGGGGGCGTACAGGAGAGATCATGCCTTTTGCTCTGCATGTTGGTTCATTGTGTGGGCCCAGCCTTGCCCTCCACCTCACAGTGTGTGTGGGGTGGTCGGCCTCTTAGGGGCTGTGGGTCTGAGTGACCTGTGGGACTGGGGTTTCCCTCCTGGGAAGTGAGCCCGCAGAGCTCACTGGGAAGGGGTGAGCCCAGCCATAGCCTGGAGCTGAATCCTACAGGGGGGTAGGCGTCCAGGAGTGCAATGAGCTGGGAGGGCCTCTGGCAGTGGGCTGAGGAGGTGAGAGGGCCTACCAGGGCCAGGAGGCTCTTGTGGGGCAGGCATGGCTCGGGGTCACGGACGCCTGGGGGCATGGAAACAACAAGCACAGTTCTGGGCAGTGTCTGTGCCTTGGCCAGTGCCAGTTTATTTACTATCTGTCCACGGGGACCTGTCTGTCAAGCAGGGTGGCCGTGGTGCCCTTCCCAGGGTGAGCTCTGTTAGGGCATGGGCATCCCTGATGGCTGGCGCCTGCATCCACCCTCCTCTTGCTCTCCCTTCCTTTCTGAAACTGCTCAGCCATTCTCCTTGCTGCTTCTTCCCCACCTGTCCTTGCTTGGGTGCTCCTTTCTTCCTAGGCACCCCCTTTGAAGCAGCCTTCTTTGGGTCAGTGTCTTCTTCCAGCAGGGCTAGGCAGCTGCCTTCCAAGGCTGGGGGGCTGTGTGGATGATGGGTGGCTGTGACCTGGGAGGATCTTGCGGGGCAGGAGGCCAGCAGTTCATTGCAACTTGTTGGGCTGAGCCGGGGTCCTGCAGCTCCTTCCCGCAGGTGCCTGGGTGGACTATGCCCCGGGCTCTTCAAGGCCACGCTTGGAAAGGGGCTACTGGGTGCAGCAAGAGGGGGGCTGGGGGCTGAGTGGTGCTTCATCCTCTCACCCAGGGGGCTGCACCCTAGTCTCTGCAGCACTCTAGTTTCTGCAGCGCCCAGGGCCACACACGCAGCGTCTGAACACCTGCAGCGTGAGCACCAACGGTTGCCCTGGGACCGCAGGGTCCGGGCAGGGCAGTACCAGCTGTTTCTCGTAGGAGCCGAGGGGTCGGCAGCAGCTGCACTGGGTGCTCACTTGATTGGTGCCCACGTTGAAGCTGGAAAGGATCCACCGCAGGGAGGGTGGGTCAGGACGGTGGCCTCAGGCAGCCCCACTGCTATGCAGCCACTTGGGAGAAGGGCAGACCCAGGCGGGGTCCTCAGGGAGTGGCCTCTGTTCCCAACCTTCCTGGCTGTCAGGCAGGCAACTTGCAGGCCTAGCCACCGAGTGGCACTTGGAGCCTCTATTGGGCCAGGCGGGCTCCACGTTCAGAGCCCAACAGTGGATGGAGGCAGCTCAGGCTCTCAGCTCACCTGGTGGAGGAGGCGCAGACACCCTCACAGTAGGTCACGGTCACGTTGGCTGTGCACCCCTGGTAAGTGATCTCCTCCTCACGCTCCTTCACACTGCAGATCTCTGAGCGGGGATGGGGGAGGGGCAGGCCATGAGACACCAGCCCCAGGGTGTGGTCGCAGGGCAGCTGCGCTGGACCCTCAGGGGAAGGGCTAGTGTCCTCCCCGAGATTTGGGTCCCAGGTCCCCCAAGTGCATTCTGGGCTGATGGGGAGCAGTGCTGGCCCAGTGGGGCCAGGAGGATGCAGGACACCAGCTGCACAGCCCCTCAGAGGGGAGATCCCTAGGGGCCTTTCAGCACTCTGCTGGGCCCCACCCTGGCCATATCTCCCCTTATCTGAGCCTCACTGACCTCAGACCTTACATCTGGGACAAAGCCTGCTGGTACCCCCAAGGTCAAGGGCTTTCTCAGAGGACAGGGCAGATTCCTGCACTCGTCCCCAGCCTCCTAGCTACCTCCCCTGCCAGGTGATACCTACCTGGGGGCATAGGTAGCTCTGTCCTGTCTGGCCCAGAACCTGGGGGAGGAATAGGGGTAGGATGTCAGTGTCCCCAGAGGGGAGCTCCCTGCAGGGGTCTGTGGTCCTTGTGTGGATCAGTGAGCTCTGGCCTGCATCCACCCCAGGGACAGAGTTGGTGCGCCACCTCTGGCGCCTTGGCAGCCAGGAGAGCAGTGTTGCCATTGGAAATGCCACCGTGGGACTGAATGAAAAACTAAAGGAGCTCCATGAGCCACAACGGGGTGGTCACCCTGCTTTCCCTGCCCTGCCCAAGCCTCACCCCTGCCTGCTTTGTTCTCCACTGGCAGAGACAGACCTGGCAGGGTAGGACTGGGTGTGTCCCCATGGGTTCCCGATGCCCTAGTTGTCATTCCCTCCTAATCTGTCTCGCTGGCTCCTCCCCCCACTTCCTGGGGTCCCCTCCCCATGGACACTTAAACCTAGTCTTTGTCCTCCAGGAGAACCATGTCACTGAATAAGTCCTGCCTGGGGCTCGGGAGGGGAGCCCAGTCCGGGCAATGGATGCTGTGGAAGGAACACCCAAAGGGGGGCGAGTGGTGTCCCCTGGAGGACAGGGTGGGTTAGGCAGGGCTTGGGCAGGAGGGCAGAGTGGAAGCTGGAGGCAGCTGCAGGGCTGAGCTGGGGCAAGACTGACACTGGGATGGGGCTCTGCGTGCGTCCCAGCTTGGCCCCCACCCGTCCCCAGGGGTGAGGCATGGCTGACCAGTGTTTGCTCTCCTTTCTATAGCTTGGGGGAGGTGGGATTAGTTGCAACCCAAATCCCTGCCAGCCCTACCCTCTGAGCTCTCATGGGGGCTGCCAAGGGGAGGGGGTCCCCTCAAAGGGAGGCCAGGATTGCAGCAAGGGACATGGTGGGTGGGGCATGAGAGAGCCAAGTATAGGAGTAGAGGTGGGAAAGGGGACCAACTGGAGGAGGCCAGGTGCCACGCCAGCCAGACTAATTTGCTGGAGAGGGGTCTGGGGAGCAGGGAGAGAGGAGCAGGGGTCCCGTCAGCGATGGTTGAGAATAGACCCCAAGGACGAGGCTGACATGTGGCAGAGGATGGGAAACAGAAAGGTGTGGGGAAGCCAGGTATGGGAGATGTGACCCAGACAACCTCAGGGTACAGCACCATAGTTGATACCTGTGGTGACACGCCCAGAGCCTGCAGCTGGTCAGGGGCAAAGCTGGCTCTCCCACCAAGTCTGTGCTCAGCACCCTGTGCTGCCAGGCTGTCCCCAGGAGAAATGCAGGCTTCAGGGGGAGAGAAGGAGACACGCCCGCCAAGATGGCAGCAGGATGCTGGGTGTGCTGTGAGTATCACAGCTTGGGGGACAGAGGCAGGGGGGTAACAGCAGAGTCCCAGTGGCCATCAGGCAGTGTGTGGAGACAAGGAAAGGTGGGGACTGTGTGGGACCGACCCAGAGTGCTGCCGAGCACGGAGGCCAGGATGGGGGGAAGCAGTGCGCAGTGTCACTAGCTAATTGGTAGAGACATCACTTACTGGAGTAGCTGGGTGCAGGCGGGAGGAGGGAAGACACAGAAGAGCCCCAGGTGGGGGAGGTGGAGTTGCCGTGCACAATGATGGAGCTGGTCAGGAAGGCGGTGGTCAGCAGTCTTGTGGTACTAGGATGCCTGGTGGTGAGGTTCGTGGCTGGTGAAATTGGGATGGCAGTCACCCCCAGAGTGGATGGCACGAGGCTGGGCGTGGGCACCTGGGTGGTGAGGGAAGTGGACTGGGAGGTGGTGGACTGGGAGGATGGTGTGAAGGAGGCTGGTGTGCTGGTGGTAGTCCGGGCTGTGGAAGGAACGGCTGTGGTGCTGGAGGCGGGGTTGTGTGATGGGGTGGGAGACCCGTGCAGAGGGGGTGTGGTTGATGCTGACAAAGGGTGTAGGGTAGGGGTGACTGGAGGTGAGAGGGAGGATGTGTGGGGAGTGGTCACAGCTGGGGAAAAAGAGGGTGTAGACTGAAGGGCTGTATTTGAGATGATAGGGAGTCCAGAGGAGGAGGAGGTGAGGATGCCTGGGCTGAAGGTTGGGGGCTGTGGGGAGGTGGAAGCTGCCGAAGTAAAAGGAGAAGTGGGAAGAGATTGCTTAGTAGAAGAAGATGTGTGGGAGGACTCTTCAGAGGGAGATGGGGAAGGAGGCCTGCCTGTGACTGGGTCAGAGGGCACAGCATGACTGGGAGAAGATGTGGAGTGGTGTGGGAGCTGAGAGGTGGCTGGGGGAGTGCTCGCAGGAATTTGGCTTGAGTTCAGGGAAGCAGGAGGAGATGCAGGAGGGCGAAGGCTGGAGCCTGGGGGCTGAGTCGGAGAGGGGCTGACACGGGAAGTAGGGGGTTGCAGAGTGCTGACGGGGTGATGGGCCTGGGTGGTTCCCGTTGTGCTCACTGTCCCAGGTGGAGCGGAGGAGGAGGGCACCGTGCCTGAGACCAGGATGTGGGTAGGAGGACGAGAGGTGGCTGAGGGTGAGGGGTAAGGAGAGTGGGTGTGTGGCTGGGAGGAAGGGACAACTCTGTGAGAAGTAGGAGTGACAGAGGAGGTGGCTGAGTTTGGGACCTGGGTGGATTGAGTGGTCCTGGACTGAGAGGCGGTTGGGAAGGAGGTGGTGGTCCGGAATGAGGTTCCCGTGGGGGA